>OY986437.1:176319539-176459539 GCA_963920525.1 Dichetophora obliterata | reverse complement strand
AAATTAGAATTTTACAAAACATGGATAAAATATATATAGATAAAATATTAAAATATATACATTGAAAGATAAAATATATAACATAAGTATAGATAAATAAAATATATATTCGCTATTTCGCGCATTGAAATAATTTGTTAAGCCATAACGACATTCACTTGTTTCATATTTGGCTTAGTTAAGAAACAGCACAAACTGGCCAATTTCTTTTGTTTCAGCTCAGACAAACAAAAAGAATATCGGAAATACGATCAAAAGCATAAAATAGAGCATAACAACAACGTTAAGCAAAGAACAAAACAAATTCTGCATAAACACACAAACATACCAATAAGTAGCATTTTAAATAGTGTTTATTAATTTGTTTCCAATTCATTCATAAAATTCAATTGGAGTATGTGTTTTGTTTTTCGTTATTGCTTGTCTTGCATTTGGTGGTGTTCTTTTTCTTTTCGTCTGAATCTGCTGGCAGAGTCTGTGTTGCTGGCAGCGCACGCTTGCAACCAATTGATCGAACCGTATTAATATTCGGATCGTTGGATTTATGTTAACGTTCTGTTAATGTTTCGATGCCTGCTCTCATTTATATAATCTCTCTGCTGCCTGTTCGCTTAAGAGAGTATGTATGTTAACAGCACAAAATCAATGCTCTACTCCATTTTTTAGCATTATTGTGAGAAAATGTCATTTCTGTCATGTCATTATTGTAAGAAAATGTCAAGCTGCCTCTCGCTTAAGGGCACATTTGCTTTAAAATGTCTTAAGGGTCGTACAGGGTTAAAATCAAAAAGTAGACTAGAATAGAAACTATTTTCCATATAAAATAATTTGGGCCGCCTAAATCGATCAAATACCTCAATGTGCGCTGCAAAATTATCTTTTTTCGCAACATTTAATAGTGTTTAAAATGTCCCAACGGTCGTACAGGGTTAAAATCAAAAAGTGGGCTTAAATAGAAACTATTTACCGTATAAAATAATTTTAGCTACCTAAATCGGTCAAATACCCCAATGTGTACTGCTTAACGAATTTGTTTCCAATGTTGAATAGTGTTGAATATGTCCCAATGGTCGTACAGGGTTAAAATCAAATAACAGACTTGAAAAGAAATTATTTACCGAATAAATTCATTTTGGCTGCCTAAATCGGTCATATACCACTACGTGCGCTGCTCAACGAATTTTCTCAGAAACGAGACTTAGGTAGATCGCTTTTTCGCCCCCGTAAATCCCTATACTGAAAATTTCATCAAAATCGTTTGGGCCGTTTTCGAGAACTCATTCACAAACAAACATATAAACAAATAAAGAAACAAACAAATATTGCTCGTTTAAAAGTAAAGGGTGGTTAAATTTTAAGGGCCGATGTTGAATGTGAACCACACCTAAACGTCAAATTTTTTCTGCATTGCATTTGACATTTCTCAATTTCAGACTAAATCAATTTGAACCATGGAAAGATACACAATCGAGCAACGCGTAAAAGTTATTCAGGCTTATTATGAAAATGGACGTTCAAATCAAAATGCATATCGTGCACTTCGTGATTTTTTCGGTCAATTTAATCGTCGAATCGTGCGTACAATCGTACAATGAGCAAACCGGATCTGTAGGAGATGTGAAAACACCAGTGCATGCTCGTATAGCTCGTATTGCTGAAATATTACTGCTGTTCGCGATAGTGTGGCTGAAGAGCCGCCCACCTCAACTCGTCGTCGTGCCCAACAATTGCACCTCTCACGCTCGTCGTTGATGAACATTGCATAAAGACTTGCATTTACACGCTTAAGGGCTGATTATAATAGACGGAACGGAACGTTATAAAATGTTGAGAAATGTCACTTTACAATCTATTGCATGAGTTTCTTATGAGTTCGATTATAATAAGACGGAACGGAGCGGCACGTGACGTTGAGATCTATAGATTTTTGATATTTCCGCTGCGTTCCGTTGCGTTTTGAGTAAAAACTTTAGGTTGACAGCTGCTACTATTAATTTTATTCTGCATATGTTTTGTTTTCCGTATTTTTAATAAAATTTGATTGAATTCATGTTTTAAAATAATAAGAAAGGAAGAATTGATGGAATTTGTTTTGTAGTAAAATATATTTTCGAAAAAAATTAACTCCTCTTTCGTTGCTATTATAATCGCCACTCCGTTTGAAACCGTTTCGTCCCGCCACAATGACACTTGACTCCGTTCCATTCCGTCTATTATAATCAGCGCTTTACAATGTGCAATTGACTCAAGAACTAAAGCCTCTTGACCATTTCAAGCGTCGTCAATGGTCAGAATGGTGGCAAGAAATGGCAACAGTGGATGATCAATTTTCGAAGAAAATCATCTTGAGTGATGAGGCACATTTTCACCTCAGTGGATTCGTCAATTAGCAGAATTGCCGTATTTGGGCGAATAATAGTCCAAGAGTGATTGTCGAAAAAATAATGCACCCACAAAGAGTGACTGTTTGGTGCGGTTTTTGGGCTGGCGGCATCAACGGGCCGTATTTTTTCCAAAATGAGGCCGGTCAGGCAGTTACTGTGAATGGTGTTCGCTATCGTGAGATGATAACGAAATTTGTATGGCCCGAATTGGAAGATATGGATGTGGACGATATGTGGTTTCAACAAGACGGTGCCACTTGCCACACAGCTAATGAAACAATGGCTCTTTTTTGCGCGACAAATTCAATGGCCGTGTTATCTCACGTGGTGGCGATGTCAATTGGCCGCCAAGATCATGTGATTTGACACCGTTGGACTTCTTTCCTTGGGGTTACTTGAAAGAAAAGGTGTACGTCAATAAGCCAGCGACAATTCAAGAGCTAAAGGATGAGATAATTCGGCACATTAACGGCATAGAACCTCAATTATGCCTCAGCGTCATCGAAAATTTGGACCATCGGATGGAGGTGTTCCACCGAGGTCGCGGCGGCCATATGGTCGATATTTTGTTCTATACATAATTGAACCATACCAATATTATCATAATAAGAAGAAATGACAATAATTTCCTAAATAATTTGTGTTCTATTCAAAATCAACATCGGCCCTTAAAATTAAACCACCCTTTATAAGAAAGATATCAAAAATTCGATAAGTCGGAGCATGAAATGTATGAGCTGGTTACATAAATTTTCCACCTCAAAATTTCTTCTTCTGATCCAAACATGATCCAAACCTAAGCAGATAGTGAAACTGCTTTCGCAGATTTAGCAGATGTAGAGTTAGTTTTTTCGTACTGTTTATTTCCAACCCTTGCTAATAACATATTAAACACACAAATATATAGTTAGCAAAATACTATATATTTGCATGTTACAAAAACATATTTATTACTGATTCAAAATATATTTTCTGTAGACAAATTCAATCACGGTCTTTAAAAGCAAATCAATTCTTAATTTGGTCGCAAAACTTGTGTTAAACTTTAAAATAATTTTTTTTATTGCAATGACAGCTTAACCAGAATCAACCCAGAACTTTTTTTTTTGAATTTTTCGGAAATATTTAATATGGCATGTACGTAGGTCCTAGGAATTTGCTAGGCTTGTTGTGTGTGTGACCATATGGTAACACTGGGCTGATTCGGGTTAATATGACAGATGACTTTCTTCTGTTTCAACGCTAAGACCACAGTAAATAGATGTAATGGGCCCCTGAAACTAAATTTTTATAATCATCATCAATATTTTTATATATTTCATATTTTCATATTTATTTGATATTAATTAGTACAATAAGATACAAGAGACCTTTTAACAGTACAACAAAATTATATGCCTAATCAACAGTTAACTTAAAAGTTGATTTTTTTGAATAACATAAAATACTTCACTTATAATTATTATTTTAATAGTGCAACAAATTTATATGTATATGTAACTGTTAACTTGAAATTTGACAACATTAAATAACTTAAAATATTAGATATATTATTTATGATTTTAATAAATAGACAGTCTTATAAATATAAAAACAAAGATGAATCATAGTAAGAAGACAAAATAAATAATTAGAAAAAAGAAGTAATAGTTAGATGTTTAAAAAGTATAACATAACATAAGACTTAAATTTATTCGTGGTGACAATAGATTTAAAACTAGAAGGTAAAGAATTCCAGAGCTTGATGGCGTTGATTAAGAAAAGTCGCTTAGTATGTAAGGAATTGAATATAGGTATTATGAGGTTGTGTGTTCGAGTAGAAACACTGAAGCGTAACTTCTCATAGAAGTATGCGGGAGTTTTACAGGAAATTAATTTATGCAAAAATAAACAATTTCTCGCATTTAAGTAATTTATAATACTACAACCTAAAATGCTTCTACTCTCTTCAGATACATGTTGAAAGCGTCTCAGGCCAAACACGTATCTTGCTGCATCATTAAAGGCAACCTGAATTTTATGTGAAGAGTGCGAGTTAAGATTGCTGTATATTTATTCTGAGTAAGATATGATTGGAAGTGTTAATTGTACAAAAAGCCTCTTTTTTGTCTCAATCGGAGTAAATTTAGCAGACATTCATAAGCATCGAAGCGTGTAGTAAACTCGTTGAACAATATTGTTAACATGATCAGAGGATGAAAGTCTACAGCTAATATAAAAACCTAAACTTTTAACTTTATCAACCATTAGTAGACAAATATTACTTAAAAAGATCGGTGGTATTTTATCCAAGTTTATCCCTGGAGATAGGAAGAACATATGATTTTTTGGCTTTAAGGCATAGATCATTATCTGATGCCCACTATGCGATTGCAGTTAGGTCTACATTTAGTCTACAACATAAATCCTCAACAAGTCCGTTGCGATTGGATGTATATAACTGAATATCGTCAGCATACCCATGCATTCTTACGTTATTGCACACTTTAAAAATATCATTAACAAAAATACTAAAGAGCCAAAGCCCAAGAATTGAGCCTTGGGGCACACCCATTTTAACATCGTTATAATCGGAAAAACGGTTGCCAATCCTTACTCTTTGCTTTCTTCCATCAAGATTGTTGGCAATAAAATTAAAAGCACTATTAGTAAAACCAAACATACACTTAAGTTTTTTTATTTAAACAAAATGGTTCACAGAGTCAAATGCTTTAGACAAATCCAAAAGACATAACAAAGTAACATGGCCTGCATCATAAGATGAACGAATATCATCAAGAACTTTTAGCGTTGCTGTTGCACAGCTATGTCCGGATCGAAAGCCAGATTGGTATGGTGATAGGATTTTATTTGATTTTAAATACTGATTAATTTGGCCAGCCATAATAGATTCACAGATTTTGGAAAGAGCAGACAGAATACTAATGGGTCTATACTAATCTTTCATATCAGTTGATGCGTGTGTTACTTTAGGAATTGATATACATGTGGATAGTGTCCACGAAGATGGAAAACAAGAAGTAGTAAAGCAGTGATTTATTATGTGCGTCAAAGGTTTTATAATAAAGGGTGATATGATTTTAATGAATTTCAATGAAATACCGTCATCTCCAATAGCGTTTGATATTATTTTCATTAAAGAATTAAGAACATCATTTTCAGTAGCATGCTCAAAAGATAATTTATCTTCATCACGAAATTTATGATCAACGCATTGATAATTATCAATTATGAAATGAAAGAATATATTTAACTGATTAGGATTGATATCACACTTCAGATCAGATTTACCGCACACGCCGAGACTACGTATATTTTTCCATAAATCCTTGAATGATAGGTAACAATTCTGCTGATACAGCTTCATTGCGGACATGCTTAAAATACTGCCAATTTTTAGCATTACGGTGCTTTTTCCATTTCTTATAAAATTTATTCTTTTTTTTTATGGCTACACTAACACGTGACATGAACCAAGGACAAGACTTATTTTTGATTTACTGAAGTACGAAGAGGAACGAATTTTTCAATAGCACAGCAGACATGAGAAACAAGAGTAATAATTAGTTTATCATCCACATTCTCACACAACCAATAATCATTCCAACAGATATGAGACAAATTATCATACAACAATGAGTAATCAATAGAATTGTAGTCAAGGTAAGAAATAGTCATTGGGAAATTAATACGACAAGCATTACAATTATAGTAAAAACAACTAGATCATGGTCAGAGATAAAATAAATGTGGTCAAAAAGTAGAAGCAAGGATCAAAAAGTATAAAAACATGATTAGACTAGGGGTTGCATTAGGAGCAAAACGAGTCGGAAGAGAGGAGTTAATAATTTTCATTCCAGCCGCATTGACTTAGTCATAAAAACTATCAGATACATTATCCTTGTTGAGAAAGTTCACATTAAAATCACCATAGCACCAAGACAGTTTCTGCATCTTGGCGGCTTAAGACGTGTTTTTGTCTTCTCTTGCAGTCAATCGCTTAAATCGTTTATTTGTGGCGTACAAAATATTTAAAAATATTAAAAATATTAAAATATACTAAACGCGCCTGCTATCTAGCAGTTTCAAAAATATAAACTAATAAAATAAAATCGTGTATAAACAATAAACTAAAACAAACATCTTAAAAGAATAAGAAACAACAACAAAGAAAAAACCCACTTGTTTATTATTTATCAGCTGTTGTTGTTTTTTTTTAATTTCTGCCGAGAACATGAGTACCGCTAGTGTTGAATTGAGTGCAAACTTTATTGGCACTAGATCGAAAAAGCCAATGAACTCAGTTACGGGATCTTCAATTGCAACTCCTAAACAGTGCTCAACACCTACTTCTAAGAGTGTTTCAGCTGGCCCTGCTCTCACTGTGCACGACCTCGCAGTTGAGTTGAAAAAGCACACTGATACCATCATGAGTCGTATGTCGGCTGAAATTAATGCTCTGAGAGGGGACGTCATGCAGAAAATCTCTATTATCGAAGGTAAATTTATACTACTTCAAGATACTTTCGACAACTTTCAGTCGCGTGTTGAGAAATTAGAGGTGGAAAAAGAGGAGAAAATGAATATGCACTCAAACGAAGTAGCCACTCTTAACCATGAAATTGCGAGCGTCACTGATAGATGTGACGAACTGGAAAGAGGAAATCTTGCAGCAGATGCCATTCTCTTCGGTGTTCCTTACATACCTGAAGAGAATCTAACAATGTCTTTTTTAAGATTATGCAATTCTATAAATTGTAAACCACCAGCTTTAAATTCAATTTTTAGACCTCGCCCCCGTAACCAATCTTCAGATCCACCCATTATAATAAAATTTAAATCAACACAAGATAAAAATTTGATTTTTAAATGCATTGGTGCTCTGCGTAAAACCCAGAGTAGGCAACTTAGTCTTCGCGATGTAGGCTTAAACTCAGACAAGCACATCTTTATGAACGAGAGTCTTACATTGAGAAACCGTACCCTCTTCCAACAAGCTGCTCGTATGAAACGACACAAGCAGCTTTTCTCCGTTTTTACAAGGCATGCCTCTGTTTTGGTGACAGAAAGTAAAAATGGGAACGCTATAAAAATAATTAACGAAAATCAATTATATGGCATTGCGGAGAAGTTTGAGCAGCCAACAGAATTTTTTCGTGGCGATATGCAGCGTGATATCTAAATTATCTTTTAAGGAAATTTTAATTGTATATCTATTGTATTTAAATTGTATTGTGTTCCCAAAATATTTAAAAAGATTTTTTTATTCCGTTATTTGGTTTTTTCTGTTAACTCTTCTTCTGTTTAAACTCTCTCCTTTTAAATTACTATTGATCTTGTTTTTGATTCAGATTACGTTTAATATAGTGTCCGAATATTTTCACTCTATTTATTTAAGTTTGCCTTATAAACCTTTACTATCTTTCTCTGATCTATTGAATATTTTAATTGAATATCTTCTGTCTGTGTTTGTGTTGCATGTATCGCTTAAAAGTATATTTCAATGTTTAATGTAGCGCAACCTTGGGGAGGCCACATTGATTTATCGCATTCTTTGCTTAATATAATTTGTAAAAATAATAAGGGCTTTAATATGTGCCATTTAAATGCTCAGAGTCTTAAACACAAAATTGATGACTTGCGTTTTCTTGTCAATAATAGCTCTATTGACATGATCTGTTTGTCTGAAACGTGGCTTAAGACGGAGATGAGCGGTGGTCTGTTTAAGGTTAATAATTATAATTTGGTTCGAGCAGATAGACATCGTAAAACTGGCGGGGGGGTTTGTATTTATTTAAAAAGCTCACATGGGGTCGTCCATAAACTACGTTACTGATTTTCCGGTTTTTTTAGCCCCCCCTCCCCCTGCGTTACTTTTCGTAGTGCTTTTCAAAACCCCTCCCCCCCCTCCATAAAGTAACGTGACATATGAAATTAATTCATTCGAATTTTTATATATATTGACTAGCTCTGACAATTTTCACTAGTACTAGTGACTAGTATGACATTAAAGGAACAATTGGAAAAAAATCAATAATTAATATCATCTGTAAAAGCTATTCCATCTGCGATCAAAGATTCGATGCTCTCAATCACTGGGATAGAAGAAGCTGGTAGCTTTGTTGAGGATTCTTCAAAATAGAATTTTTCATCGGATTCTATGTCGACCCATTCAGGTGAATCCTCATTTCTAACGCAAAGAAATTCACCTGGTCTTTGACAGAGTACCCTTAAAGGCTGCACCCGAGCTGCACCAAGTTCTGTGTTTTTGGATAAATGCTTTCTGAGAATTGATTTATTTAAATAGTATTTTTTATTCCGATTTATTGTAAACGATATAATACAAACTTATGGCAATTCATAGAAGTTTTAAAAACGAAATACAAGCCGCAGGTAGGACACGACCTTGAACCGATTTCTTCTTTCTGAGAAGGACAGTACATGTCATACGGTATCTCCTTTGATCAAGAACATTCAGGCCTTAACGTCAAAGCCTGTCGCAAAAGCAAAGACCCAAATTTTTCAGACGTGTGCTGAGATGGTGAAGGAATACCAAAAGGTTCCTGTGTCGAGGGAAAAGGTGGTGGAAGAAATCGTTGAAACAAAAGTTAACCATCAATTTAGACGATCAAACATAAACATGTAAGGTTAAAAATTTTTGAAATGATTGTGTTATTAATTAGAGGTTTTTCGTCGATTTTTTTAATTTTTGGTAACGTTACAATATCTAAACACCTCCCCCCCCTACCGTTACTTATCGTAGTGCATTTCAAAACCCCTCCCCTCCCCTAAATTGGTAACGTAGTTTATGGACGACCCCACATAAGTTTCGCGTTGTCAAATTATCCAATGCGAACGACGTTTTTGAGTTCATTTTTGTTGAAGTTTTACTGGAATCTGGTAATTTATTAATTGGCTGCATATATATGGCTCCTAATATTGCTAATTCTACACTTCTATGGGACGCACTGGAAGAAATAGCTCCTCGTTTTTCGAACATTGTTTTATGTGGAGACTTTAATCTAAACTTACTGAATAACGCTAATAAATCGTTTATGGACATGGTTGAACAATTCAACTTGAAATTTGCGAACTAGCAAATTCCAACTCATTTTAGACCTAACTGCTTACCATCCCTTTTAGATTTGTTCTTGGTTTCTCATATTAACTTAATATTGCACTATGACCAACTACCCGTACCGGCTTTTTCACATCACGATTTAATTTTTCTATCTTTAAACATCATTCCAGCTGCTAGTAATGAAATTTCGTACAGTTACCCTGACTTTCCAAACACTAACTTAAATAACGTTTTTTTCGAATGCCAGAATTTAGATTGGTCATTAATCTACGCCACAAACGATACAAGTAGGCAAGTTGAAGTTTTAAATAACAACATCTGCACCCTATTTACTCATCATGTTCCAGCCAAAACAAAGAAATTTAAATGTAGCAATTACCCATGGTTCACTCAAGAAGTAAAATGTCTTATTGAAAAGCGGGACACTTTTTACACAAGATGGAAACGTTATAGATGCTCTAGTATCTATTCTGAATTTAAATGTGCACGTAACGCTGTAACTGCTATCATTCGCAGAAATAAAAAATCTTTTTATGAAAGTAGATTTGCTAGATGTCGCTCGAGCTCCTCATTTTGGAAAAACATACGCCAAGCTGGGCTCTCTAAGGAACCGCAAAATATTCCAAATAGCGTTAATCTGGATGATCTTAATATAAAATTTATACAGCCAGCTAGTTCAACCAACAGCGTACAATTCTCTGTTCCTAGAAGCTCTGCTGATGGTGCTTTTGCATTTTCGTGTGTTGACGCAATAAGTGTTGGTGAAGTTATTCTCAAAATTAAATCTAAAGCCATAGGCTCAGATGGAATTCATCCTGAATTTGTTAAAATTATTTTACCTGCCATTCTTGGCCATATAACGTACATTTTTAATACTATAATTACAACGTCAAAATTTCCTTCTTTGTGGAAAATATCAAAAATTCTTCCACTACAAAAATCAACATCATCTAATATTACCGAATATCGTCCAATAGCAATTCTTCCATTTCTTAGCAAATCCTTTGAAATTATTTTAAGCAATCAATTAAAAACGTATTTTTACCATAATAAGCTTATCACAAAACACCAATCTGGCTTTCGTGCGAAACATAGTTGTACTACAGCGCTTCTTAAAGTATGTGAAGACATAAGGTCCGGTTTAGATAAAAATATGTTGTGTTTAATAGTGTTTTTAGATTTCTCGAAAGCCTTCGATTGTATTGACCATAAGCTGCTTGTACAAAAACTTGGCGCTCAGTTCTTCTTTCATAGCTCCCTGTGTAATTTGATGACTACATAATACGTCTATTCAAATAATAAATGCTTGTCAAACCTAAAAGTCTTATCTGGTGTGCCTCAGGGCTCCGTTTTGGGTCCTTTGCTATTTTCAACTTTTATCAATGACATTGTTAATTGTTTCACTACTTGTGAACATCATATATATGCTGATGACATTCAACTGTATAATATATTCCCAAAGTCATCTAAAACCACTGCTTCATTTCGCTTGATGCGGAGTTGAACAAGTTTTCCAATGGTCATAAGAAAATGGATTGAGTCTCAATCCAACTAAAACCAAAGCGATGCTTATCGATAGGCGTAAAGTAAATGAAGAGTGTCCTCCTCTTTACCTTAACAATTCTTCAATCGAGTATGTTGAATATTTTAAAAATCTTGGAGTATACCTAAATAATAATTTTACATGGAGTACTCATATAAACCGAGTAGTCGCAAAGACTTATGGTGCCTTGCGTGGTCTAAGCCCAACCTCTCAATATTTGTCATCCGATGTTAAACTTAGACTTGTAAAGTCCTGCATTCTACCCATAATGATGTATAGTTGTGAACTTTTTTCAAACATGGACCAGGAGTCAAATCGGAAGCTAAATGTTGCCTTTAATAGTTGTGCTAGATTTATTTTTAACATCAATAGACAAACTCATATCTCTGCCTTCACAAATAAAATTACTGGTTGCTCGTTAAATAGCTTTTTAAATTACCGCACGTTGATATTACTATTTAATATAATAAGAAATAAGGAACCAGACTATCTTTTTGAAATAGTAAGATTTGCGACTCAGAGAACTGCTCAACTAATATTACCAGTACATAAATACTTATTAACCTCCAGACATTTCTTTGTGCATGCGATAAATCTGTGGAATGCTCTCCCCACTAATATAAAAACATCAGGCAACGCAAACACATTCAAACAAAAACTCTTTCAGCATTTTAGTATATCTCAATAACTTCTTTTCTCCACTCCGTTTCCACTTTCTCACTTTGATTTCCTTCTTTTAAACTTTTATTTCATCTTGCCAAGTCTGGATAATTTATATTTTAAATTTTCATACTTTATACTTTTATTTTGCACATAATATGTAATCCTAAACTTATAATTTTATTAAAATACAACAATCATGTTTGCTTTTATTGCTATTATTTGCATATAAAATTGTTAAAAGTTTGTACTTACTAAAAAGAGAAATCTTATTTGTACAATGTATTCTGTTATAAATAAATAAATAAATAAATTAATAAATAAATGTAAAATAAATATATGGAATAACAGTCAAAGTCAGTCACACGATTACAAAGATCAACGAAAAAAGGTTCAACACTATAACTTCTGTTAGGATTGCAGACGCAAGAGACAAAAACTTTAAAATTGGCATCAAATATTTCTACATTTATAAATTCAACCTCTGTGACGTGGTTTTATCAAAAGCTGAGGTAAAACTCAGCCGCTCCAGGGTCCTGTGAAAAGGTCCACTAGCTCTCACAAATTATTTTGAAAATAAAAGACGCAGGGTTTTCAGAAATTCACAAAGTAACTTTATTGAATACGTTATCCTTATTATAACCTCTTAGTTATGCAGCTTCGGGTAGTCGCTAGCGGGCTTAATAATCAGTTGGTAATCGCTTTAGTACTCGGTCATCAGTTGGTTATTGCTTTAGAAGCCGGTAATCACTTCGGTAATCGGTAGTCCGTTGATAATCGCTTCGGTAATCGGTTGACAATCGCTAAAAAGGAATGCTCTGTTATTTCTAATACGACAACTGTGGACGCTATGGTGGCGTAGCAGAGAGTGCCTGCGTCGCAGTCCCGGTGTTAGACCTTTCGGTCAACCGGGGTTGCGACGTGGCAGTGAGTGCCTGCGTCGCAGTCCCGGTGATAGACCTTGCGGTCAACCGAAGTAGCGACGTGCCTTTCGAAAACAAGCAAAGATAACAAAATATTGCCGTTCGCCACCCTCCCCGGACGATAGACCTGACTGTCAGCCGAGGCAGTAACAACTTGGTTTGGGCTCACCTAAAAAGGAATGCTACCTTAGCTGAATTTGTCGTGTCTATTTATATACTTCCGGAAAGAACTACTTAGGAATTATATACGTCGTCTGTTGTATGGCGTATGAAAAGAATGTTTGGTGGCTGTTCTATGGCCACTAGACGGTGAGTCTTGTTATTGTAGCTGGTAATTTATGTAGGTCACGTTGTTGTTGTCAAAGTTGTCTACCCTATGCTGCATATATAAATAAATATACTTAATTTATCGTAAGCCTAATTGTAACGTCTTGTTACAGTCCCCCGTCCCCGCGCTTAGTTTTTTTGCTTAGCAATGAATCCCTTATATATGGCGGTGATTTTAGGCCTTATGGACCCGCACTACCATCTTTTGATGGTAAAGTTACCGACCGTTGAAGGTTCGGCTCGGCCCGCACATATATATATAACTTTTTTTATGCCGTACAATAATATAATGCAATTTAAGAAAATAGTGTTAATTCATAAAGATAATAAAAAGTAAAAAGAAAAGAATATAATGCAAAAGGAATATTATAACACATTTTAGGTATGTACTATTAGATCTATTATCTTCCGTGATTGTCTGCATCGCAGTTTGGCCTGTCGGGGCACCTCCTGTAATTTTTGTAGGTATTTCCGTGTTTTCCCTGGCGGGATTGGTTGGGTGCGTCGGCTGTACATCTTACAGCTGCGGAGGACAACAAAATAATGAAGGTTATTAATAAAATAATGACGTTGCGGGATGAATTAAGTGACTGATTATAAAGACAAATTATAGAGTGGTGCAAATTAGGCAGATAAAATTTTAAAAAGGTGTTATTTAGTAGAGTTTGGTTAGTGTTGTTACCCCTCGGAACCAAGCCGAGGGGTAAATTCCTTCAGGTGTGCGCGTATCTGTTGCCTGCGGTGGTTTCTGGTAATGTTTATTTCCCGGCCGATGCACCACTTATTACTCGGCTATGCAACGTATGTAAGTGATAGAGAGTTGGACTGGTGCCTTCCGTCGTGGCTAGAGTGATGCCGTCGAGGGTTACGGTGATTTTTCGGTGACTTAAAAAGTCCATCACTAGTATGATGGGCTCTGCTAGATCAGGTAAATATGAAGAGATAAGTTGGGTGGTCTGATTGTTGAACTAGATCGTGACCGGGAAGACTTCGCTGCATTTGGCGCTTGTACCGTCCGCTAATAGAACATTCCGTTCTAATTCCCGTGGTCGTACTCCTTGCTGGGTAAGATGCTGGTATACGGTCTGGTTTAGATATGTTGAGGATATACCTGTGTCGATTAGGGCGCTTACTTGTAACCCATGGATAATGATATTTATGTAGTATCGATTGGCTGGGTTAGGTGGGGGTGTTTCGGGTGTCATAGCTTTGTGTTCGCAAGGGCAGGATCGTGAGAACACCTCTTCCTGGCCACATCGTGAACAGAAAAGTATGTGCGGGTTGTGACATTGATGTCGACGGTGGCCAGGTTGTTTGCACTTCCAACAATGAGTATTTCTCTGGTATGGGCTGGCGGTTTTCATATAGCAGTTGGGCTGTTGACGGTTTAACATCGCTTCGTCTCTTTTAAGTAGCTCGAACTCGTCGGTTTTTTTAACGAGGAGTAAAAGCATCGAAATCCTTAGTCAGTGCGTGACTTTAACAAGCTAAAAATCTCCTCAGTCGGACGATTGGTTCCTCCAGGAACCACCGGTGGGTATTACGTCTGGAGGCCGTCAGAGCATTATTGCTCAATCGTCAGTGTTGATCATTAGGTCGTCTCAGTCCGGTCATCCGCCGTTGGTACAGAGAGATTACGGCTGCTTTCACCTGCGTTGCGTAGGTTTGTAAGCTCATTAAATCTTACCCGTTCGATGCGGCAAAGTTCGATCATAATTTTCGCAGCTGCTGCTTGAAACACCTTTAATTTTTGAGGTGTACCGCACATGTGGTGAACAATATTCCTTAAAGTGGGGGTCACACCAAAAGCTTCTGTCAGTTCAGCTAGCTCTGCGTTAAAGCGTGGACAATTGAAGAGGATATGCCGAGCATCTTCAATTTCACCCGGACAGTTTGTGCGAAATGGGTCTTTTCATGCTTAAATCGGTGGAGGTACTGTTTGAAACATCCATGACCGCTAAGAAGTTGAGTCACATAGAAGTCCACTTCTCCGTGCTTCCGATAAGCCCATTTTTCCACGTCGGGGATAAGGAAAAAGGTCCATCTTCCGTTTCGAGACTGCTCCCAGCGACGTTGCTAACACTCATTGCTGCGCCGTCTTTTGTCGGCCTTTGATGCATTTTCCCCAGCTTTGTAGCAGCGTTGGAGTTCACATGCCAGTATATCGATCGGTGGCATAACTGCTTTTACACCAATAGCATCATCTGAAACTGTGCGGAACGCACTGGCGACCCTCAATGCGCTGAGACGAATGTCGCTCGAATGCCAGATATGTAGGACGACCTTTGCGTAGCATCCGCCCATACTGGAGCTGCATAAAGCATGATGAAGCTCGTAACATTTGCTAGGAGTTTTCTTCTGCTGGATCTAGGTCCACCGATATTCGCCATGATGCGCGAGAGTACACCATTGACATTCGATGCCTTTTCGCTAACGTCATTAGGTGGTCTTTAAAAGACATGCGTGTGTCAATTACAACACCAAGGTAACGCAACTTTGGTTGCGAGATTCTAATATGCTCTTCTGCTCTGAAAGTGAAGCACTCCCTCACTTTACGTGAGCTCAGAAGAACCACCTCCGTTTTTTGCGCTGTAAGCTTAAGATAAACACTTCGCAGCCACCTCGTAATTCTTGAAATCGATTCACTGCATGATGCTTCTAGCGTGTGAAGGTGCTTTGCTACTACCATCAGGGCGATGTCATCCGCGTAGCCTACCAATGAAGTATTCTCAGGGAGATCAATACGAAAAACATCATCATACATAACGCTCCACAAGGTTGGTCCAATACTGAGCCTTGTGGGACACCCCGGGACACTTTGTACCGCTTGACGCCATCGTCAGTGTCGTAAAGCAGCACTCTGTTGCTAAGATAATCGGCGATAATTCGCTGAAGATATCCGGGAATACCGAATGTGCCTAGCACTTGCAATATGCGTGGCAAGCTAGCTGAATTGAAAGCATTTTTAATGTCGAGTGTTACCACTGCGCAGTACTGCTTATCACCCCATTTTCACCTAATGCCACTTGTAGCGTCGCGAGCTATAGTCATAACTGCCTGGATAGCATCGATGGTCGATTTTCCTCGTCTAAAACCAAATTGCTTGGAAGATAGTCCGCCTGGTGATTCAAGGGTATCTTGGAGTCGTCTGACGATGATACTCTCTAGTACTTTGCCCAGCGAGTCAAGCATGCATAGTGGTCTGTATGCAGAGGGTTAATCGGGCTGTTTCCCTGGTTTAAGCAGCAAAACTTATATCTGGACTTTCCAGAAAGACGGGAATGTTCCTTCGTTCAGGCACGCTGTGTACATTCTAGCAAACACGCCGGGATCTGCTCGTATGGCGGTTTTCATCGCCACGTCAGGGATGTCATTCAGCCGAGGCGTTTTGGTGTCGGACATTTTCTGCAATATCAGAAGCACTTCTTCCGGTGTCACCGGAGGTATATCACCTATGTCTTCAGGTAGCCTATAACCTTGTAACTGTGCTAGCTGTGGTGGGAAGAGTTCAGACACCACGCTGTTCATAATAGCTGGTTCCGATGGCTGCGGTGATTTAGGTCCACGCAGTCTGCTCATCACCACTTTGTACGCCTTGCCCCACGGGTCAATATCCGCCATGTCCCGAAGCCTTTGGAAGCTGGACTCTTTGCTGTTTTCGATCGCCTTCTTTAGCTGTTTTCGGCATTCCTTAAGGTTTTCATGCAATGATTGTCACGTTGGGTGATTTCGAGCACGCGTTACTTTCCTTCGCGCCTCAATACATCGTCTTCTACATTCGGCAATTTCGTCATTCCACCAGTAGACCGGTTTCATGATTCGCGCTTTTTCCTTCTCGGCATTGCTGCGTCACATGAGGTTATTATTCGCTGTCGAATGTTTGCCGCCATGTTTGTCGCTCTTTCATCCACTGTTTCTCCCTCATTCCAAACAATCTGGAACACTTCAGCATCGAAAGCGTGTTGCTTCCATCCTTGCGTCTGTGCTTTAATTACTCTTCTAGGGATACATAAATGCTGCAGTACGATGACGCGCAATAGAATTGTGCGCAAACGTGAGATCCACTGCTGACTGTCTATTACCAGCTTCAAATGTGTGGTGACCATTGTTGAGAAGCTCAACATCCAGGGTTGCAAGGCATTCCATAAGGAGTGTGCCTCTACGATTTGTGCTCCTACTACCCTATCTTGTCGACCAGACATTAAAATCACCGGCAATCACTATGGCCTCTGCAACAAGCTCCGTTAGAAACCACTCAAATTGGGTGATGTCCATTTGGGGTAGCGCAAAGCAGGAAAAGAAAAATATCCCATCGAATTTTGCCCAGGTGAAGCCCGTGTTAGCGGCTGAAGCTTTACTTTGGAATGCTCTGCCACTAAGGGCCCATATTGCGGCTTTGCTTGGCGCATCTGTCACGCACTCAGAGCCGTTCATGTTGTGGTGCTGCTCACACAAGAGAGCAAGATCAAACTGTCGCTCAAAAATCGTCTATTGCAGCAAGTCCTGCGCCACGATGCAATGGTTAAGATTTAGTTGAACGTTTTTTATTCTCATCTTTTCCTTCTAACTGCCTTCTGGTGCTCTGGGCAGCGAGCGCTTCCAGCTGCATGATTACCTTTGCAAAGCGCGCATTTTTGTTTACTACCGCACGTCACCGCCATATGTCCATTTTCTCCGCACTTTCTGCGGAGGGTGCTCCTATCTATGTCCTCTTTGCAGTCCTTAGCTATGTGATTGTACTTCCAGCATTTAAAAGATCGCTTTGGCGAGTCACTGTCTCGTACTCTGCTGGACACCCACCCAATGCCTTCAGCTGGTGCCGCTGTATCTCCAGGCTTTGTTGGAATTTCTATGGCGACAGTTCCAGGCATGATAGGCCCCTTAGCTTCTTGGCTTAGGGTTTGCTTCCTGTTGTTTGCAGACAAAACTGCTGCATATGTGCGTTTTTTCTGCGGGGTCTCTATATCAGAGTCCGGTCTTCTTTTTTGAGGTGCGTCTAATAACCTCTTTAGCGACATCATCATGCTGTTCAATGGCGGTGAGCTGATGTAAATTGGCTGATGGCTTGAGCGCCTTTTTCCATCCTCAAGCATATCCACAAGCTTCCTAATCTGAGATCCGAGCCTACAGAAAGACGTTGTGTCTGGCTTGTCAGATTTTCCGGCCCCTGTTGGTGTTTTGGTTGTTTCATCGGTGGTTTCGCAAGTTTCCTTGTTTTGCCGGGACTTAACCGGAGATCTTATCACCTTGGCCTTTTTTCGAAGGGGTCGCTTGTGAAAGTGCCACATCTTGCGTCGTTAGTTGGTGTTTTTCTTGTAGCTGTATCTGCTGCAGCAGCCAAGTGTGCTACCGCTACAGCATTGCGGTTATTGCATGACGACGACTGGGAGCCCGCTTGCTCACTCCCTAAAGCCGCCGGTACTGGGGATCCGACTCCCTGCACCGTAGTTGTACTTCCTTCTATAACCTTCATTGTGGTTTTATTTTCAGGGTTTCTTTCCCTTAGCATTTTATGCCTTCTGCCAGGCTGGTTTTTAAGGGGCCCTTCCCTATAAACTACCGACCCTCTGAGGCAGACGCAGACCAAGGAGCCGCCCAATCTGGGACCGTCGCACCTTGGGTTTTTTGTTTTAATTTTTTGTTGTTTTTGTTTAATTTTTTTATTTAATTTTTTTTATTTTTTTTTTGTTCTTTTTTATTTTTTTTAATTTTTTATTTGTTAATTTTTTATTATTTATTTTTGTTCTGTTTGTTTTTTATTTTATATATTAATTTCTTTTTAATTTTTTTATTTCTTTTACTATTACTTTTTTTATAAATTTTTTTATTTTTATTATTATTTTACTGGGGTCCGTGGGTTTGTTAGTCCCAAAAAAAACGGAGTCTCCCCTACGGGATGCCGTTAATGCTCTTTCGGGTGGAGAGACCGCTTCGGGGAAATGACCCCTAGCCGACGACGCACTCGGTTCAGCCGACTATGGTCCTTCCTCTTCCTGGAAGAGGGACCGCTTCGGGGAAAGGCCCCTAGACGATGACGCATTCGGTCTATCGACTGCAGTCTATTCTATTCCCAGAAAGGGAACCACTTCGGGAGTTGTTCCCTAGACGACGACGCATTCGATACTGCCGACTGCGGTCCCTTCCTGAACGAACACCTAGGTTTGAGTACTGCCGACCGCTTCGGTACAGATGCAGACCAAAATGCCGCCCAATATGGAATAGACGCTTCTGGATTTTAACTGCGGTCCGCCTGGTCGCAATGCCCGAAGGATTTCGATGAAACGTAATCCTGCCCTGCGGTACGAACTCGTCGGTTGGCTTCATTAAATCGTCGACTGAGATAAAATCGCTACGGCGCACGTACAGTTTGTATTCGACTCGTAGTCCATCGTAGATATGGTCGAGCCTTCTTAGTTGAGGATGGTGGCGGATTAATGCTTGTAGAGTGAGGATACAATCTCTTGGTTTTTGACGTTGCCATTGCTTTCGATGGTAAATGGTTTCTTTGAGTTGGGCTAAATGTCGTTTAGGCAAAAAAAAATATTTTTTCTCTAATTTGCATTTCTCCCAAGATCTGAGGTGATCTTTCTTCACTCGATATCATTTCAGTGCTTTACACCGTAATACTGCTGGTAATGATGGCAGCAAGGTGCCAGGTGGCATGCGGTGGCATTCAGCTAGTTCTTCAATCCGCTCAATGAACTCTAAAAGGTTATCTCCCCCGTCGAAGTATAAATCCTAGCGCTGGATCATCTGGATAGTGTTTGAGTCCATCCAGCGGTCTGTCGATGGGGTTGGTCGCGGTGGAATATACACCATGGTTTCCTCGTTTTGGACGGCTGACGTTTTCTCGTCATCTCTAGTTATTGCCTCTTCTAATTCTTTCAATATGTTTTCCGTGGATTTCCGATTACGTTTAGCCTTGATTACTTCGCTTAATTGTCGACGTAACTGGTGAACACTGCAGCCGTCAGTTTTTAACCCAATTTTCTGACATTCACTGATTAACCGATCCTCCTTCAACACAGGCCTGTAGCCAGACCAAGAATACAGAGGGGGCAGGCATGAATCTTGGGGGGCTATTTTTTGTTTTTTCATTTAAATATTCGTTAAAAACTTCGAGGTGTTCAGACGTATTTTTTGTTGCGCTATGCTGATATAAATGGTGATAAACGTATTTTACTTTCTTGAAAAGTTACCTACCAATACAATTGTTAATGGTCACAGTTTTTTCGGTGAAGAATTTAATAAACTGCATTCATTGCATTGAATTACTAAATAAACAATTTAATTGCATTCAATACTTTAACGTATTAGTGATACGTTAACACTCAAATATATACAACAAATATAAATCAACAAGTGATTAAGTGTTGTCTTGTCACGCACAAAACTGTTTTAAATAACAAACATATGTACACTTTGCCGATCACATATTTTAAATATAAAGCTTGTGTATTCCACCTTGTATAAACTAATAGCAAAAAAACAAAAAAAAAATAAATAAAAACAACAAACTGTAAGCAAAATCACAATATAATAAAAATTCAATAACACTCAACTACGGCGTTTGCCGCTTACGCTTAAACTAACTAAAACCAGTGCTTACTTCTTTTCACTCATCTTCATCTTCTGCTGCTGCAAGTTTTTCCCACCTTTACTGTGCTCTTCTCCTTGCTCCTATTGTTAACTGCAATGCCGCCTTCACCACGCATAACACGCCAACAACAACAACAACAGCTTTCTCTTCGCTTCAACAGCAAAGAGGACAACAACACACCAAAACTTTTATGTGCTAATTTAAGAAGTGATAAGCGGCAACTCAAAGATGATCTTCTCTCAAAGTATGATAGCGCTCATAGACAGCTAACTGAGGATATTGCTAGCATTGAAGTAAAAATATTTAAAAAAATTGAGACTGATGTGAATGCGCTAACATTAAGGAAAGGAATAAATAACGAACTACTTGGCAGCGAACTACAGTAAGGCGAGGAACGAAGCCGTCTTTGTAACTAGACAAGCTAAAATGCGTTTCTACTCTAACAAACTTAAGCTCTCTCTTCCAATTAAAGTGCTTTGGAATAATATCAAAAGCCTTGGGGTATGCAACAAACCTAAAGTTGAAAGCCGTCTAGATTCTGAAGTTTTAAACTGTTTTTTTGATGATAGTGCTGCTTCAGATTCTGCTAATATTAATAATTGTACCTCTCTAAATCCTCTCTTGTGTCAATCCTTCAATTTTTCCTCAGTGGTTGAATTTGATGTAGGTAAATGTGTGTCGCAAATTAATTCAAATGCAATGGCTGCTGATGGTATTCCCATAAAATTCATTAAAATCTTACTGCCCCATATTATAAGCCCTCTAACTCATATTATTAAATCATGTTTCTTTTCGTCAACGTTCCCTAATGTATGGAAAGTCGCCATTGTTCTTACAAAAGCAAAGAAGCAAAATCCATCTTGTCCCAATGATTTTAGACCTTTAAACATCCTTTCACCGTTAGCAAAAATTTGTGAAAAAATGATGACTCAACAAATAACAGACCACTTAGTCAATAATAACCTTTTATCTGCTTTTAAATCTGGTTTTCGTGCTGGGCATAGTTGTTTATAAGATAATTGATCATATACGGCCATATCATGATGCTGGGTCTATGACGCTTTTGTGCTTGTTAGATTTCTCGAAAGCACTTGATAAAGTTAATCATCAAATTTTGTGTCGTAAGCTTAAGTCATTGTTTGGTTTCGGTGAAAGTGCCGTTAATTTAATGTCCAGCTACTTACGCAACAGGCTTCAAAAAGTAAAAATTGGTCAATTGTCGTCAGGGTAAAAAACCGTTTTAAGTGGTGTCCCTCAGGGTTCTATACTTGGCCCCCTTTTGTTTTCTATGTTTTTAAATGACATTTTTTCTGTTTGTAATCATGCTACTGTTTACGCATACGCTGATGATGTCCAATTGTATCTTTCACGTAGAACTGGTCTCATTGATGATCTTAGATGCAGGTTGAATGAAGACCTCAATTATGTTAATGAATGGGCTAGAAATAATGATCTTACACTTAATTCTTCTAAGTCATATGTTCTCCCTGTTTGTAAGGTTAGGTCTTGTTTAAATGATGTTCCTGATTTGTTTATTGGATCAAATAAGCTTATTGTTGTGTCAAAAATTGTGAATCTAGGCTTTCATTTAAACTCTTCTCTATCATGTGTTGACCATGTTAATAGTGTTGTAAGTAAAGTGTATTATGTTTTGCGTAACCTAAGATTATCTGCCAGTGTAACTCCAGCTGATATCAGGCGTCAGTTGGTAATTCAACTTGTCTTACCTGTTATATCTTTTTCTGAAATAGTGTATAGTAAACAAAATTCCTCGTCTCAGTTAAAACTTCAGATTGCGTTTAATTATGCCACGCGTTATGTTTATGGTCTTCAAAAATATGATCGTCTTTCCACTTTCCGAAATGCAATACTTGGTTATGATATAATTGCTCATCTCAAGGCGAGAAACTGCATTTATCTTCATAAGTTAATATATAATAAAACACCAAGGTATTTGCATGATAAACTCCAGTT
Source organism: Dichetophora obliterata (assembly GCA_963920525.1). Lineage (NCBI taxonomy): Eukaryota > Metazoa > Arthropoda > Insecta > Diptera > Sciomyzidae > Dichetophora > Dichetophora obliterata. The sequence goes on along the minus strand of OY986437.1, from coordinate 176,437,047 downwards.
TGGTACGTCTAGAAGAAGCCATGGCCTGATAGTTCCGAGGCATTTTTCGCTAAACAGTTGCCACTTGTTTTTTATCAACGCCATTAGGTTGTGGAATGGTCTGCCACGAAGTCTTAGGGAGGTCAGTGGGGGAGCCGTTTTTAGGCAATCAATATTATCCTTCTTTTCTGCTCCTTAGATTACTTCTTTTCTACTCCTTTGTCTCATATTTCTGTTTTATTTTCCATTTACTCATTAAGAAAACATTTTAATTTAAATATTGTGTTAATTTTATTAAGTTACTTTTTTTTTCTAAATTTGTGTATTATTTTTAATTAATATTATTAATTTGCTTTGCTTAATCTTAAGCTGATTTGAGTTGTTATTATTTCTTAGTGTTTAATTATATTGTACTATAAAAGAGTTCGTTCTTATTGTACTTATGCTTGCTTCTTTAAATAAATAAATAAAAATAAATAAGAAAAAATAATTTTTTTAACGTGTGAAATGAAAACATTACACATATTTATTTAAAAACAGTTAATTTTATAATATTTACATGGATATGAAGATCTTTTTATACATGAGATTAATACATAAAAAATAATATAAAAATTAAATCAGGACTTTGTAATGAAATGAAGTTAAATATACAAGATTTATTTAAAGAGGCTAGAAATATAAGAAAGAGTAGCGAAATGGGCTTACATATGTATAAGATATTTTTTAAGTAAAACAAATAAAAAAATTGAATTAACCCTGCATCAAATTAATGCAAATTTTTTATTCAGATTTATATATTAAGAACAAACATGCTTTGATTTAAATCTTTTGCTTCTTTAAATTTTTGCTAGAATTAAGATTTGCAGTTTTTTCTTATTTCAAAATTAATAAACGTTCATCATGCATAAAAAAAATTTAAAAATTAAAGACATTTTAATGAATTATATATTCTTTTTGTATCTGCATCAGATTGGTGCACAACGTGCTTTTCATTTCTAGAAAGTTCCTATGGATGCGGGTTAAAAAATTATTAAAATTAAAATCTTATTTTTTTGTAGCAAATGTAGGTGACCCAGTAGAAATTTGCAAAACTGAAACAATTTGTCTGAAATGTGTTGTTAAACAAATTTCATATACATATTCAAGTCATGAATAATGTGAATGTGTATATTTTTTGTTATTTTAAACTAAACTAATTTTAAAGCAATAAAGAAATATATCCACAAAATTCATATTAATTATTCATTTAAAGTTTTTCATTGTCTGATTTGGCCAGGGGGAGCAAAAAGTTGTAGTAGGGGGGCATTGCCCCACCCTGGCTACAGGCCTGCTTCAATAAGTATACCCAGCCAATTGAATCTGTGGTTAGTTGTTGCGGCTCCATGTTTATCGCTTGTGTTATCGATTCTGATGCTGTGTTGGATTGTTGTTAAGTAGTATTGTCCTGCGTCTGACCTGTTCCAGCGCCGTTGGTGGTAATTTCTGTTTTTTCACAGTCGTCGTTGAAATCAGGTCTCTGCTCGGGCGGCATTTGTGACGTGGTTTTATCAAAGGCTGAGGTAAAATTCAGCCCCTCCAGGGTCCTGTGAAAAGGTCCACTAACTCTCACAAATTATTTTGAAAATAAAAGACGCAGTGTTTTCAGTAATTCACAAAGTTACTTTATTGAATACGTTATCCTTATTATAACCTCTAAGTTATGCAGCTTCGGGTAGTCGCTAGCGGGCTTAATAATCAGGTGGTAATCGCTTTAGTACTCGGTCATCAGTTGGTAATTGCTTTAGAAGCCGGTAATCAGTTATTTATCCCTTCGGTAATGGGTATCAGTTGCTAATCACTTCGGTCATCGGTTGATAATTGCTTCGGTAATCGGTAGTCCGTTGATAATCGCTTCGGTAATCGGTTGAAAATCGCTAAAAAAGAATGCTCCGTTATTTCTAATACGACAACTGTAGACGCCATGATGGTGTAGGAGAGTGCCTGCGTCGCAGTCTCGGAGATAGGCATTGCGGTCAACCGGGGTTGTGACGTGGCAGTGAGTGCCTGCGTCGCAGCCCCGGTGATAGACCTTACGGTCAACCGAGGTAGCAACGTGGCTTTCGAAAACAAACAATAAATAAAAAAGAAATAACTTACTACACTTAAAGATAACAAAAAATTACCGTTCGCCACCCTCCCCGAACGATAGACCTGACGGTCAGCCGAGGCAGTAGCTACTTGGATTGACCTCACCTAAAAAGGAATGCTACCTTAGAGGCCGAACAGAACCAAAGCGGATGTCGGATGGCTGGCCTCTCTCGGCGAAATCCGCTGAGAACACTGCCAGTATTGGAGCGGTGGCGGTTGTCGGATCACGGTTTCATTTTATTTGGGAATGATAAAAATTATTTTATATTTTGCTTTGAATTCACATGAATGCAACACAGGCACAAAAACAGAATTTCAGATCATAGTGAAAACTAAGAAAATAACACTGAACGTACCCAATCTTTAGCAAAAATATGGCAACATTTAAGTCACTCAGAGAGAGATCCGCCACCCGTCAGAGAGAAATTAGAATAGATTCTATTCTGTCGTTTCCCGTCGCGCATTTCTACGGCGGTTTCATTTTTGGCGGCTGCATATATTTTCATGTATTTTGTTGCACGTCGAATCTGACAACCGACATCCGCTTTGGTTCTGTTCGGGATCTTACCTTGATTTGTCGTGTCTATTTATAAGCTTCCGGAAAGAACTACTTAGGAATTATATACGTCGTCTGTTGTATGGCGTATAAAAAGAATGTTTGGCGGCTGTTCTATGGCCACTAGACAGTGAGTCTTGTTGTTGTTGCTGGTAATTTATGTAGGTCACGTTGTTGTTGTCAAAGTTGTCTACCCTATGCTGCATATATAAATAAATATTCTTAATTTATCGTAAGCCTAATTGTAACGTCTTGTTACACCTCAGACTCACAGGACTTGTTAATAAGGTTTGAATTTAGGCATGATTTGCAATAAATAGCAACTCCGCCTCCTCGTCTACCAGTTCTATCATTTCTAAACAGACACAAATAACGTCCACATTTGAATTTTCAAAAACGGTTCTTACATAATCAAGTTTTGATTCGTTTAAACTTCTAGCATTAAAATGGACTATAGACAAACCATCACGCTGTTTACACAAAATATCAATTAACAGATTACAATTAACATCATAACCATAAGAAGCACTAGAATTCATAGGAACAACTAACTATATAGTCAGACGAATAGCAAAAATCTTTTATAATAGTCAACATATGAAGATCAAAAACAATACAATCAAACATCTTTACAAAATAGTAATACGAAGAATAAGAAAGAAAGAACATAGTTAAAAGCATATTTGTTTGGAACGAAACTAGATAAGTTAGATAAGTTAGAAAATAAGAAAATCTAAAACAAAAGACTAAAATAGTTGACATAAATTTTAAATTAAATTTATCTGATAGGAGGCACATCCTCGCGAGTCGTTTCCACAGCATCATGCAGTTCATCCAGACTGCTGATGCAATACTATCTGCATTTTTCTCTGTCCTTGTGTGTAACGATCTTTTGGCTTTTAAGAGCAATTGCAGCTTGTAAAATTTTACGGTTGAGTACGCTAAGGCTTTCGTGGATGTATTTATTTTTATCAGAGTCAATCTCTGCATTTCTTCGATTTGCTGCTGATTTTTTTCTTCTCCGATATGCTCCAAATGCTTTGAGAACCCAATTGCGATCAAAGGCAGAAAAGAATTTAATAATAATAAGATTTTTGCAAATTCTGTTTGACTCTAAAAATGCCTCTTATGTGCGGTGGGTGAAACTCAATAAAGAGGCAAATTCTATTGAAGACGCTTTTAAGGTTTTCTTCTTTTGTAAATGGCACTCCAAATAGAACAGCATCAGATGAAATGTCAGAGATGGTGGGACTCGTTATGATGTTGCTAGTTTGTTGCGCGGGTAATTTCTCAAGCTCCTCGATTCTAGCCGTCAGAGCACGAAGTTGATTATCGAGCGAGAGTAGGCTATTTTCAAATAGACTGAAGTTTGTTTTTATTGCAATGACTTCAGTATTAATTTTGGTTTCAAGCTTTTTTCAAGACACACAATCTCTTCTGAGAGGCGCTTAAATGCAGTGTTATTATGTTGAACAAGCCGATCCTCCAGCTGCTGAATCTCTGTTTTCATATAATTACTCAGGCGCTCTTCCATTTCTTGGAGTTAAGAGCGCAGAAATTGAGATATTGTATTAGCACCCTCAGACTTAGGCGATCCATCGCTTTTGTTTTTGGACGGTGTTTGGGACGGTGTCATTGATTTGCAAAGATGAGCTGCAGCAATGCACCGCAAGCGAACGCAAGAGAAGCAAACACAAAAAAAAACAGGTCATAGCAAAAAACAAAAACAGCAGCAGACGATGAGTGGCAGCTGTGTTGGTGGGGGTTACAAGCTCACGCACAGAAGAAACAGGGAGCAAATGATAGCGAGACGAGAAAAAACACCACCATGAACAAATCAGCAGTGCGGGCATGATGACGCACACACACGGTACCACTGACGACCTGATTTAGTTTGAGCTTGGCTGGCAGAATTGTCGCTGAAAGCGAAGCTTCGGTTGTTGTTGTTGTTAAGTTTTATTGTTTTTATTTTGTTGATATTGCGGTTGAGTTGTTGAGTTGTTTTGCTTTATTTTCTTTAACGTTAGTTGAGTGAACTAGTGAACAAGATTTACAAACGCAATCATTTGTCCAATTATAAATTAAATTATAACAATTGGCACGGTTTTATTGCCTTATCTTTCACTCTTTTATCAAATCGCGTTGCCCAAATGTAGGCAAACTATAAGCTTTTAGTGTTTTGAAAAAAAAAAGGTTTAATAGTGTTAACAATCAAAATTTTTGCGAATAGATTCAAGAGCTCGCGAAAAACACGTCCGCACTCTACGATTTTCTTTTACTTTCTTCCAAAATATCCCAAAAATATCCATAAAAATGTTTATTGCGAATAAAGCGCAATTGATTTGGAAAAACCGTAGTGATGCAGTAGAATATTAAATTTTGCTCAAAAGCGCAGTAGATCTACAATTTTAAATTATCTTATAGTGAACTATGCCATTTTTGGATTTACGTTGTCATGAGCGAACCAAGTACATGTAATTAGAGATAGGACTTTAACGTTGCAGAGTATCGATAATTGTACTCGTTCAAACTTCAAGCAAATTATCGATAGTTGTATCGTTTTTCGTTTATTTATTTATATATTTTATTGACATACTAATGCAACTTATAATTAAAGCACTAGCCTCTAATTTCATCAGTATTTGTGATAACAGGGTTAATTATACAAGTTACTAATAAAAAAACTTAATAATAAAGCTTATATAAAACAGTAATGTTTGAATTTAAATTCGAATAAAAGTATTGCTTGATAGCTTAAATTACAATTCTCCTTGTGTAAAAACTGAAAATTTACAATTATTGCAATGAGCAGAAAAAAATATTCAATCGGAATTTTAATTGCACAGCATTGGTAATTGTTCTTAGATCAGTTGGTAGAGCGTTCCAAAGACGGATTGAATACACAAAAAATTGTCTTTCCGATGCCAGACAAGAATGACACATTTGTATAATAACGTTTGATCTTCGTGATCTTGCAAACCCGAGTCTGTTGTACAGATAAACCGGCTCCCTAGTATAAACCACCTTGTGCAGTAAAATTAGTAATCGAAATTTCAGTAAATTGTCGAGAGTCATATTGTATAAACGTTTTGCATGCACGGAGACATGATCTCTACGTTTTAAGCTATAAACATAACGAGTAATGTTGTTGAAGAGAACATTTAGTTTGTGTTTAAATAAGCTGTCACAGTTAGCAAACCCGTAGAGCAGGGTAGGAGGCATAAGGTACGATTTTGCCAGTAAGATACGTGTTCTAAGGGGCGTAAAATATTGAGTTGTCCATAAAACACGTAACATACCATACACTTTACCGATAGTGCTACCTATATGAGTGTTCCACGACAATGTTCTATTAAATATTATACCTATTTTTTTCACGCTATCCACACATTCAATATCACAATTGTTCAGTTTAATTTTTGGGAAGAGTGAATAGTCTACTGGTTTTTTTGAGATGACAATGCATTTTGTTGTTCTGGGATTTAAACATAGGCCATTTGATGTGGCCCATTCGTTAACGCGTCGAAGATTATCATTTAGGTTCGAAACACAAGGGACGATAGACTCACGGGAACAACTAACATACAATTGGACATCATCGGCATAAATATGAATATTACAATTTTTCAACACTTTTGGTAGGCAATTTATGTATACAGAGAAGAGCAGAGGACCTAACACAGAACCCTGAGGAACACCTCTGTCATATAAGGTCTTCAAACACATCAACTAGTGCTGTTACACAGCTTCGCTTAACTCGGAATCCAGATTGACATTCGTCTATTAAATGATTTCTATAAATGAACTTACACATTTGTCTATAAATTATAAGCTCTAAAACTTTTGATACATACGACAAAATGGCTACAGGACGGTATTCGTTGCACGTTTTTGGAATCGGTATTATTTTTACCTGTTTCCAAGTGGAAAGATATATAGAAGTAGTGAGAATAAAATTAAAAATGTGTGTTACAAAAGGTAGTAATTTTGGGAGTAGGGCCTTGAGAAATACAGGATGAATATTGTCGAAACCAACAGCATTTGACTTTATAGCTAAAAAACACTCGAGAACATCTTTTTGCTCAACGCATTCAAAACTAAAAACGTTGTTACTTCGCACGCTGTTAGGGTTAGCGAAAGATTCATGAGAGATTGTTGGCATTGGAAGATCTAGAAACTTTATATTTAAATCGTCTACATCAACATCATCACTTTTCCTACCTTTACACTTGCCCATTCCAATGTTTTTTATTTCCTGCCATGTTTTTTTGCTATCAATTGCAGAAGAGAATTTTTCACAATAAAATTTTGTTTTTTCTGATTTTATTTCTGCAACAACAATTTTCCTAGCATTTTTGAATTCACTATAAATCTCTGGTGTTTTAAAACGTTTCCATCACGTTGCAATATTAAGTTTTTAATTTTGTCGTTAAACCATGGGCGCTGAATAGGTTTAAAATGTTTATTTTTTAGTGGGACGAACTCCTCAAAAAGACCACTAAGGTTGGATTGCAATAAATTAACTTGCTCATCGGGCGATGTCATACTGTATATACTACTCCAGTTGATATTTGAAATTCCAAACTCGAGACGATGGTAATCAATACTTTTAAAGTCGCGAAACAAAAATGACTTTGGTTGCGTCTTCAACTGAAAGTCGCACGACACAAAAATTATATCATGTTTGGAAAAAGAAGGATAAGATATCTGATCATAAAGTAAAATTTTTGTTTCATCGTTAACAAGAAATATGTCAAGCAGTGTGTTAATAGTTTTTGTATAGTGCGTAGGCATAGTAGTGTTGACTGGAAAAAGTCCTAAAGTCTGCATTTCGAGAGCTAAGTGAGTTTCCGTTAAGAGATTGCTATTAAAATCGCCTGCAATAAGAATTTGTGAGTAGCCAAGAGAGATATTTTCAATGAGTTGATATTTTGAGAGATATTTTCAATTTTCAAAGATTTCTCATATCAATAGTTCGATTGGGACGGTAGACATTACCAATAAGGAACTTTTCATTTGCATTGGATATAGCAATACAATAAACAAATATTCAATAGAACAACAAGTATCTGACTTACAAATTACCTTACACGGGATATTATCACGCACATAGATAGCTGCACCACCTGCATGACCCAATTTGTCTGCGCAAAACATTTTAAAACCACTCAAATTGAACAAATTATCGTGCATATGCTCATTAAGCCATGTTTCTGAAATACAAAGAATATCAACGCCTGAACTCTCGAAAATATACCTTAATTCATCCATCTTATTAACAACACTTTGCGCATTAAGATGTCATATATTAAGTCCAGCCCTCTGCTTACACAGTATTCGAACTAAATTAAACGCGTTGTCTTTGGAACGAGGTCGATCGCTAGTTAATAAGTTTGACATGTGTGAGAAAAGGTGTATTTTTGCTACCATGCGTGCTCTTTTTGTAAACGGTCATTGCAATAATGTTATAACAAAAATAAGTATATGCTAAATTGAAAATTTTAAAGATAATATATGATATGTATTAATAAATTATTACATATATAAATAATTTCCGAAAACAATCATAATATATAGGTTTTAAAACAAACGTTAGCAAGCATCATCTTAAGTTGTGCAGTTGTTGACATCAGTAATATGAAACAAGTTGCTTGTACAATTGTCTTCATTGTTGCGAAACATATTATTTGTGTTGTTGTGCTGATTGTTGTTGTTGTACTGCTCAGTTGTGACAGATTCTGCGAGAATATTTAGTTTTAGCATAGTATCAATGTAGATCGGGTTATCGTTGGGTTTTAGTTTTACATGAACGATGCCTCGACGAGTGAAAGCAGCGGAGAATTTTTGCTGTTTTTTGAACTGAAGAGCAGATTGAAGAATAATAGAATTGTCTTTGCTAAGCCCTTCGTTGACGTAGAAAGGTTTAGTTGACTGGAACCCCGCATGGTGCAAGCACATAAAGTCATTGTTTTCACGTCTGAATTTTGCTACTGAATTAAGCACAAAATTTCTATCAAACGGCGTATAAAATTAGCAATGATCGTGTTATCATTATGGTTCGGCTGCGATGTTTTTCTTTGCTTAATGCGGTGTATATTTTTAATGTTGGGTGGTTGAATATTTACGGAGGTACATATTTTATTAAAAATTTCATGAAGATTTTCACCATCGGAGAATAGAAGGCCATTAAGTCGTAGATCGCATGCAACAGCAGTGTTTTCCTGCTTGGGCAGCTTCGCCCTTAGCTCCTCAACCTCAGCTCTGAGCGTGCTTACTTCTTATTTAACTATATTGAACTCAGGGACAACGTTTTCCAACTGGGTGACTCTTTCAGTAACTGAACGTAGGCAGCAAGTCATTTCTGCAACATTATGTCGAAGTTCAGCGAGAATTCTGGATTCACTCTCTTGAAGTGTTTCTTTGATTTGCAAGGCGATCAGCTCGCTTTGCTTTGAGAGACGCAATTCTATCCATTCGGTCTGCTTTTCAAACTTCTGCCTAATGAGCATGCTGAGAGACGTGTGTGAGTGTTGAGCTCTATCAATTGCCGCTGCTGGTGGAGTACATGGCTTGGCAGAAACGTCGGCACATGCAGGTTTCAGATGTTTGGTAGTACCTTTACTATTTATGGGTGGCGAAGAAACAATCGGTTGACGACGAGACAAAAGGCACTTTTCGCACTTATAAGTTTGGTTGTTTGTTTGCATAAATTCTAAGTCAGTTTTGTTTAAGTTAACGCAACTGCTATGAAAATATTCATTGCAGAAACCACACTTAACTTTTTTATCGTCATCTAGATGACGATCAACTTTAGACAAACAAATGCACGGCATATTATATTATATTGATAACGATCAATTCTTTTTGTTTCTTATTTTCGTTTTTGTTTTTCTTTTGGTTTTGTTTTGGTTTGTTACGTTTTGTTTTGTTTTGTTGCGTTTTGTGTTTCTGATCTTTATTAGTGAAATGGCAGCTCAGTGCTCACGAATATGGTTATGTTAGTTTTGTTGTTGTTGTTTAAGTTTTCTGTACTTATATATATATATTATGTGTATACTAGTTGATGAGAAGTTAAAGTTATTGTACAAATTACCAAAAACTTTCAATAAATTGGTTTATTTATGTCTTTTATTTAATTATACACTTTATTCGACAATTAAAGTTGGTTTAATTTAATTTGCGTTTGGGTTGATTTGATTTGCACTTACGTTAAACTTATTTGCATATTGTTTAAATTAATTTGCGTTCAGATCAATTTGATATGCGCCTGGGTTATTTCGATTTTCCTTTCGGTTAAACTGATTTGCCTTTTGGTTAAACTGATTTGCGCTTGGGTTAAATAAATGTGCGAATGCTATGTTACAATTGAAATGAGAAAAATGCTCATAAGACGCATTTTGTACACATAAAGTAAAAATGTTTAATTTACTTTATTAGTATTTTTTTTTTAGTTTTCTATTCAAGATTGTCTGCCAAAAAAAAGGAGTTTTTATTTTGCTAGCGTTGATGGAAAAATAATATAAAATAGAAAATACATATCAATTCTGACAAATTATAGATTTTGCTATAGTTGCAGCAAAAATCAAAAAGTTAGTCTCAAAAAGTAACAAAATAGCAAACTGATGTTTTTTAACTTTTTTGGAAACTTAAATTGTTTAAAACTTTGTTAAATAAATAATTTTTCGGGGGTGATTTTTTAAGTAAATATTGATTGTAGACATTAAAAAATAATTTCATGCGTCTGCCAACATCTCGCATTCAGCTTTGACTTGCCTAGAAATAATCACTCAGTTTGTTTTGTTATTATTTCATTATAAAATTTCTATGTATTTTTGCAGACTAGCTACAAAAAAATCAAACAAAAATAGATGGTGACCTATGTATCATTGAATAACTGAAGAAAAATAAATTATATTTGTGTTAATGTAAGGTATATGGAAACAATGCATTAAATTGAAATAAACAAGTAAAATCCTAACTGTCAAAATGACACTTCCATCAAATTCTAAAATGATTCCTCATAACGACGGAAACAAATCCTCATCAAATCCAATTGCCGATTGGTATGCTAATGTTAACGCATTTCTTAGGTGTATTATTCTGGGGGAAGCATCATCCCTCTTTACGTTATTTAAATCATATAAAAAGCCAACGAAATTTCGAAGTGATTTGTTATGTTTTAAGGCTTAAGAATAATTTAAATAAATTTCAATTCTTTGATTTTAAAAATGATTGGTAAAATATGTGCCAACCCTTAATGGTTCTAATGACAGTTGGAAAATAATTTATTAGATAAAGAGACAAAAAATTTCGACAAGTTTTATTTTTACAAAATCGAAGAAATACTTTTTAGAGTTTCTCTAATTTTTTAGATCAGAAACATTTAAAAATCTGAAATGTATGTGTAATAATGTTGCCAGAATTAAAATTTTGAACTTTAACGGTAGTAATTGGTATTTTGATTTGAAAAACGTAGCTCACGTTTCAAATAAGCCGAATCATATAACAACATTACATATCTCCCGAATAAGTTTAATCTCTTGTATTTCAAAAAGCTTATGTAATGTCTTAATATTTTTTTTAAATTGAACTTTTGAAGAAATTTATGTATTTTCGACTGGAGAATAAATTTTCCTACAAGTGTGTTTTAATGTATTTGTATGTATTATTATTTGTGTGACGCCACTTCTTATTGAGCGTAATGAATTAAACGTAAGCAATTGCTTTGCCTTCAAATTTTCAAGAAAAAGCTTAAATATGGCTTGAATAAAAACTAAAGCAACGGATTTTCTTTAAAGAAGTTTTTATTTTCCCTAGGAGAGAGAGTATTTTAGCTTTGCCTTATTTTTTTAAGACATTGCTTTAGAGCTAATGAATAAACTAAGGGATTGCTTTTATCAGTTAAAGAATTGCTAAGGTTTTTTTCCAAGCTCCAAACGACTGTGTCCAAAGTATTTAATTTTATCATAGATAAAATTTGAAAGAAGTTCCATTTGTGGATAAGGCCTTTTTCACACTTGGTCAACGCAACTCCAACTCAAGTTGCTAGCCTGTGTATTTATACCGGAACCTTCAGATTAAGCAACTTGCACGCAACAAGTTCTCGACACGTTTTCAACCGGTTCAACGCAACGCGGCTTTCCGCAATTTTCATCGGCGACGTGTTGCATGAGTTTGTTTGTTTTGTGTATAGTATATGTTCAATTATATGTAGTGCAGTAGGCTTTATATTAATCAAGGTGAATAAGCTAATTAATAAGTTCCTAATAGAATCTAAAAGAAGAAGAAATAGTTTGCAAGATGAATGAGCAAGTGTTAAATATTAAATTAGTGCAAGAAGTCGAAAAACATGAGTTATTATATAGTAACAATTATTATATGTTGCATGACTTTTGAAGCAAGTCTGAAAGCATTCGGTTTATTGTTGCATTGCTTTTCAACTTTTTCGCTGTTGCGTTGAAGTTGTGTTGGAATTGCGATGACCAAGTGTGGAAAAGGCCTAAGAGTAAAAAAAAGCACTGAAATTAAAAGCAACACATGCACAAGCAATTCAAGCAACAAACAATTGCTAGTGTGTGTCTTAACCCAATAAACACCAAACGAAGAACAATTCGTAAACGAGCTCGTTAACGAGTCCGAAATCTCGGACACGCAATATCGAACCGAACTCGTAAACGAGCTCGAAACGAACACGAGATCTCGGATCCATACAATTTTCTTTTCCTAAAAAAAAAACATGAACAATTTTCCAGTGAAAATGATTAACATTAAAATAAACACTAACTAAAATGATATATGAAAAATAAATTCCATAAATTTCTTCATACAAAATAAAATAAAAACACTTAGAACTGTTTTATATAAAAATAATGAAAATTTTTTTGTGTTTTAATTGACTTATTTTTAGCAGCTTACAATGAAAGAAGTTGTTCTTATTAAAAAAAATTTTCATTTAAAAAAGTCCAACTCGTAAACTAGCTTGAAACGCACACCAGATCTTGGACCCATACAAAATTAAATGAAGAGACTAGGAATTTTTTCATATAAATTTCTTCATATATAATTATACAAAAAGACATAGAATTTTTCATATAAAAATTAAGAAAATGTTTGAGATCTCGGATCCATACAAAATTATGCAAAAAGACTTAGAATTTTTCATATAAATGCGAACATAGAAAATTTTTTGAAAACACTTGGAATTTTTTCATATAAAAATTATTAAAATTACAAAATTATTAAAATTTTTATGATTTACATTGACGAATTTTTAGCAGCAAATAATGAAAAAAATACTTTTTATTAAAAAATTATATATTATGTTAATTTTATATGATTTAAATAAAAATTCTAAATGTTTGATTATTTAAATCATACTTGATTTTAAATACAAATTCTAGTTGTTTGATAGTTTAAAATCGTTTATTGAGCTTAAAGTCAAGGTTAGAACAACTAATTGTTCTAACTAATCTTTCCAAAGAAATAACAACAACAACAAAGTTTTTTCAATATGAAAAGGAAAAAATCACTAGCTGATTTTATTGCAATTTCGGGCGTGCTAAAGGCTTCATCAGAAATCTTTGTGATACCCGTGCAAGCGCGCACTATCGCACTGCACCACAGAGGCTATGAGATTTGCAGTGTCAATTTCTCAGTTCTTCTCAAATTTCATATATTCACATTTGTTGTTCTATTTTTGCTTTACTTTAGTCTTTATGCTAATGATATTATTTATGGAGTCCAACAGCCTGAAGTCTTCCACTAACAAAGCATGTTTACTGAAATTATAAAATTATATATTTTCATATAAAGAAGTCCAACTTGTAAACGAGCTCGAAACAAATGAGATCTCGGATCCATTCAACGTTATGCAAAAAGACTTAGAATTTTTTCTAATAAAAATTATACATTATTAAAAATTATAAATTATAAATTATTCTAAGCCTTGATGCATAATTTTGTATGGATCCGAACTCTTGTGCTTGTTTCGAGCACGTTTACGAGTCCGACTTTTTAAATGAAAAAATTTAATTTTTTGAATAAAAAGTATTTTTTCATTGTTAGCTGCTAAAATACGTTAATTAAAATCAAAAATATTTTCATAATTTTTATGTGAAAAATTTGTAAGTATTTTTATAAAATTTTCTACGAAGAAATTTATATGAAAAAATTCTAAGTCTTTTTGCACAATTTTGTATGGATCCGAGATCTCGTCTTTGCTTCGAGCTCGTGTACGAGTCGGACCTTTTTATATGAAAATATAGAATTTTTTAATAAAAGTATTTATTCATTGTCTGCTGCTAAAAATAATTCAATTAAAATCAAAAACATTTTCATAATTTTTCTTTGAAAAAATTCTTTTTCATCTTTGAAAAAGTCTTTTCATAAAATTCACTATGACGAATTTTATATGAAAAAAATTCTATGTGGTTTGATATCATTTTGTATGGATCCAAGATCTCGTGTTCGTTTAGAGCTCGTTTACGAGTCCAAGATCTCGTACTCGTTTTTTCATTTCCTCGTACAATTTTTTTCAAACATTTTCAAAAATAAATCAGTTATTTTTAGTTCGCTGTTATTATTTCATGTTTTAAGCAAAAAAATTTTTTATATATATAATAAAAAAAGTTTAAAAAAAAAAATTTATAAAAAAATAACATTTTGGACTTTCGTAAAAAAAATTTTGTATAAAAACCTATATCTTAAAACAGCACAACATAATTTTTTTTGTCCCAGTTGGGGTTTGTACCCACGACCATAGGCTAGCTCTCAATCTTGATGGTGCAAATTAAGCGACGATTACTTAACAACTGCAATGGTCGAATGGATAATCTCAAGGACTTACAATCAAGCGGCCGAGGTTGAAATCTCCAGATGGTGGTAATTTTTTAATTTAATTTAATGTTTATAATAATAATGCTTGCAGTTTTTCGCCAGTATAGAAATCATAATTCTCATAAGATACTGTTTAAAATCTTAATAAATTGGAGTTTTTTTCCAAAAAAATTTGATGGCAAATATCTTTTGTTTTATATAGTTCGAGGAGGATACGATATTTTTTATTTACAAATCGTTCTCGAATCGTATTCTCGGACTCGTTAACGAATGGTGATTTTCTCCCGTTCGCGTATTCGAAAACAATTTGAAAACGTTAACGATTAAAATGTCCGACAATGCGGATTAGTTTCGAATTCGTTTGGCTTATTGGGAATATACATTTCTCTTAAGTCAATGCTATCTTTTTCTTAAGCGTCCCAGCAAAAGCAGCTATAGCTTAAAATTTTATGATAATTAACAGTTTTTTTAGCTAAGCTATTGCTTACTAAGTAAAGCCTTAAGTCAATAAGAAATTACTTTTAAGGAATTGCTTACTTTTTATTCATTACTATAGGCTCATTGGGCTTGGTTCAATCCAAATTTCAAACTCGGAGTACTATTTCAATTTCAAAGCTTGTTTGAAAATATCAAACTTATACAACGATTGTTGTACAATTTATAAATTTTGCTAAGCGATAACTTTGTGTTGAAGGTAGGCAGATCTTAAGTTTAATTCTGCCAGACTTAAAACTTAGCGAGTATATTGAAAATTAAAACTACTTTTCAAAAGAAGAAGGCATTGCATTAATTTGTGAATAGTTTAAAGAAATTTAACAATATTCACACCACCTCTTTTAATAGGAGGTAGAAGAGATTTTCATCCGTTTTGCCTCATTTTAAAGTTTGATTTTAGTTGCATCAAATAAAACTTTTAAATCAAATTTTAATACGGTAGGTTAAAATACGGTTGTGATCGTGATCACACATAGACACTTTTCGACGGCGTAATCGCCTCCTGATGCTGATCAGGAATATATATTCTGTTCACTACTTGCCATGCCTTCTTATGGGCGTTACAAAAGAAGTGATAAAGTTAATATACGCTTTATACAAAACGCATGGACACTCCCAAGCTTTGATCTTGTTTTCAAAATTGAGAAATATTGGTATGAAAACTTTGGCTGGAGAATGAAAAGTAATGTCAGCAAAATTAAAAGATTTATAATAAACTGGACTATCCCCCCATCACCTCTTGGTAGCTCTTGGTGAAATCGGTACAACAACGGTAACAACAACAACAGTAGCTTCTCCGACGGTTTATAACGGGAATTATTTAAACACGCATGTCGGCTCAGTTTATCAGATAGGGAGGAACAATTGAAAAGTGTTTATCAGTGGGAAGACAAAATCCTTCTTTTACACTGCTCAGTAACTTAAAATTGGATAAATTCGCAACCAGTGTTTAAACAATGGGTCGGTTTTTTTGTAGCGTTTATGAACGATTTCCTCAGTATAATTAATAGTTGCGATATACACATGCAAATGATGAGTGCGTGCGTGAACAGATTTGAAACGTTTATTGAATTTTATTATAGAGTGGTTGCATTAGGCCGAAAAGCAAATTGTGATGACAGTGCTATTATAAAATATGTATGTAGTAAGTGGTTTTCCAGACTATAGCCTTCGTAAGACATTGTCTGCGATGCATTTTGTGACGTGTTCAGAATTATTAAATGCAATGACAAATGTGGTTTAAAATTGAAAAATACAATTAAATATAATCATGACACCTCCGAAAAATTTTGTAAAAATTGAAAGTGAAGTAAAGAAAATTAACCCTCATCGGTCCCCTGTATGCGCACGCATACAATTTTGATCTTTAACCTTGAATAAAATAAAAACGGTTCAGCGGAATGACCTTGTATTTTGCAAAGTAGAATTATTTTGCCTGAACAACCAAAAAACCTCGTTTTTGCATTTGTACCCTTACTGTATTTGCCTGTGCAGTTATAGTTACGAATCGGTCCCCGTGTATGTGCGCGCATACACATAAGCAGGAACCTTGAAATGCCGCTTATTTTTGTGTGCGGATTTATAGCACGCTCTTATTTTTTCGTTTTATGAAATTCAGTTCGTTCTGGAACACACATAAGTGAAGTTTGTTTTGCATTTAATTGAATTTTGGTTGTATTTTGAAGTATTTGATAAAAAATGGATAGAGTTTTACGTGAAAGAAGGCAGCGAGATGGATTTTGATTTGGAAAGCGAAGCGGGCGAATCTCCGTGCAATAGTGACGATGATTTTGCATTATCAGACGAGGAGAATGATGAAAGTGAAGTTAGCGTGCATTCGGATGAAGACGACATTGAGCCACTAGAGCAAAATTTAGCAGAAGAAAATGCAGCAAATCCTGAAAATAAATATTTTTCAAAAAATAAGAAAATTGAATATTCATCGCAACCACTTGAAATAAATCGAAGAAATTTATTTCGACGTGCAGAAAATTTCACTTCAGGTAAAAACCTACCCTCTTTGTTATGGGTTCATGTTCATTATATGTTTCGTTTTTGTAATAATTCAGGTCCAAAAGCATTAGCAGCTGCTTCTATAGTTGATATTTCGTCTGCATTTCATTCCTTCAACCGGTTGAGAATATTATTTTAAACATGACGAATTTATATGGTGTGCGAAAGTACAAAGACGATTTGGAAAACATTGATTTGGACACTCTGCACGCATACTTTGGATTGTTGCTGCTTTCTGGTGTGTATCGGTCATACGGTGAATGTGTCACTAAACTGTGGAATGACGAAACTGGTCGGCCAATATTTAGAGCAACAATGTCTTTGAAAATGTTGAAGCGTATCCATGGTTGCATTCGATTTGATGACCACGAACAACGTATGGCCAATACTGCATCTACAAGTACTTCTGTACGTGACAAATTGGCACCGATTCGAAATGTAGACGATAAATGGAATCATAATTTGAAAGTTGTATACACACCAGGAAAAACATTACCGTAGATGAACAGTTAGTTCCGTATCGTGGGCGATGTCCGTTTCGTCAGTATATTCCATCCAAGCTGGCGAAATATGGCATCAAAATTTGGGTGCTATGTGACTCAAAAAGCTGGTATGCATACAACACACAAATTTATGTTGGTCGGAATCGTAATGCCACTCCTGAACGTAATCTCGGACGGCGAGTTGTTTTGGATTTGGTGGAAGGACTTTCTGACAGAAATAAAACGTGTGAAAACTTTTTCGCTTCGTATGAATTGGCAGAAGATTAACATAAGAATCGCATGACTATTTTGGGAACAATAAGGAAAAATAGGACTGAAATTCGTTCAGTTCTACTCGACATGCGTCAAAAGCCAAATTATAGTACAGAAGTTGTATATGAACATAAATTGCAAGCAGTTATGTTGTCATATGTTTCTCGCCGGTACCGATTTGTGACATTGCTCAGTACATACCACAATGTTGTCAGCATAAATGAGAATAGTGAAAAGAAGAAACCTAACATCATTGAAGACTACAACAAAACCAAGAGTGGAGTTGATAATATGGATCAAATGGTGGCTACGTACACATGCAAACGAAAAGTCAATCGGTGGCCAATGGCAGTATTTTGTAACATGCTTGATGTTAGTGCGTTGAATGCATTCGTGACGTTCATTGCATTGTTCCCGAATTGAAAAGATTCTAAAACGAACCATAATATTCGTCGTCGCCTTTTTATCGAGTAGCTTGGATTGAATCTCGTTGAAAACAGATCGCTAAACGTAAAAAACAACCTCAAAGTAATGATGCTTCCAGTGTTACTCAAAGAATTCGGGAGATTCGCCATTTATCAAGTACATCAAAACGAGGCCGATGCTACATATGCACATATAAAAATAACAAAAATCTTTTTGCTACACGCAGTGAAAAGTATAGAAATTTCATTTGTGCTGAACATAATTTCAATTTATGCGAAAAATGTACAAATAATTGACAAAAGTTAAAAATTCAATTTTTTTTCTGATATATGTAATACTCTAATTAATTTCATTCTAAATCTACCTTTATGAAGTTCAAATGTATTAATATGATAGTAAACAATATAATAAACACAAAAAATCGCAAAACATAAATGGCTGTTAATTTTTTTAGCTTTACTACAATTAAAAATATATGTGTATGCGCGCGCATACAATGGGACCGATTAGATGTATTTCTCGAGGGACCGATTTAAAGAAAATAAATGTGTGTTACAATAAGTGTCCGACCGAAACCGGAATTTTGGCCGAAACCGAAACTGGTTATTAATATAAAAATTTCAGTTTTTACAAATTATTTTTTTTTGTTAAAAGGAAACAAAAGAACTTTCATACACATAAGAAAAAAATGTAATATAAAAAAAGTATTATTTTAATATTGAAGTTTCTAATAATTAATTGAAGTTTACTGTAATAATGAGATCCTTTTTTATTTTATGTTTTATTACAAAAGCATTGCATACTTTATATCCTCAGTACACACTCAAAATAGTATGTCTTGTATTCCACAACATTCCCCTGTACACTTTGTACACCCCGAACTCACACGATTTCCATATAATAATTTAACTAAAAACAGTTAAGAACATTTCCTCAGAAAACCAGTAATGAACATAAAATATAGCAAACATATGTCGATACAAAATGCAGCAATTTGTATTTCGACATAAACAACTCTTAATTTCATGAACGACCGAGACCCAATTTAAGTACGGTGACTCAAATTGCCGGCGTTCATGAAAATAAGACAGTAAACAAAGACAGACCTAATTTAAGCGAACACGCTTAAATTACCAAACAAACCAGAGAAATGCTTTGTTTTTAGTTGTCAAGTGTTTCTGACTTAAACGTCGGCGGCAACAAAGGCAAGGCATTGCACTGTTGGGTGCATCGGCATCAGCTTGCACGGTCAGCATAATGTCGTTTAGTTACCTGCCCTTGCTGCAGCGCTGCTTGCATATTGCCTTGCCTGCAACTAGGTAGCATGAAAAGTGTACGTGATAACGTACCGCTTAGGGGAAAGTAAAATGTCAATATGTTAATTAAAATTTACATACTGACAAGGCATATTTTTAATTATGTATTGGCAATAGTTTTTACTTATTGGAAATTATTGGAATGGTTGGAAATTTTGGCAATTATTGGAAAGTAAGGACTTTCCTTTATAAACCCCGCGGTCGACCAGAAACTAACAGAGAGCTATTTTAGAGTCAATTTACGAAGGTCGCAGCTTCGCCTAGACAGCGGGCCTTAGTAAGAACATCATAAAAACTGAATAAGTAAAGCTAGCATAAAACGCTAGCATTAACAGAAACAACCAGTCTTTTTAATAGCTCCCCGTCTTTGGACTCTCTTCTCCTTGCGGAAAGCACGGAGACCCCGGACGTAAAACACAACATTTGGTGGCAGCGGTGGGATCGCTCCATCCCAGAAAAGTAAAAAAAAAGTTACAAGTTTTTAAAGCGTGCCGAGGCTAAAACAGCTGCAATTGAAAAAAAAGTATTAAAGTGCAAGCGTACCAAGGCTTACATCGGTAGTTAAAAGTGAATAGAAAAAAACAAAAATAATAAGACCAGGGTAACCAGCTCTAAGACGTGAAGTCTCATGGAAACTCCAGTTTCAACAATTGCAGCCGTTATTATCAACGAAAACAACAAGAACTGCAATAAAAACAGCTCCAACATTTAAATCAATTAAAACATATAGTGAATATCAGCTACAAAAATAGATGCGTCGTTGGACACACGAGAGAAGCGAAGCTTTTTCACAGTGTCATAGATTTGTTAATTTATTAGTTTTTTATAATAAAATAATTTTTAAATTCAGAAATTTAAAATAACATCAAATTAATTAAAAAAACACAATTTATAATCACACCAATAAATTGTATTACATATCATTATTATTTTATTATATATTACATCCATTTTGAATTATTTTTGTATATTTTTAATTATTATCGAATTTTATTAATGAAATTTAGGGGTTTATGATAACTGAAATAGCAAACGTATGGTATGGATGATATGTCGGCGATATATCTAGAAAAAACTGCATCAACAGTTGTTCCTAATCATGTTTTACAAATATTTGAATCGCTTATTATTTGTAAATTAAATTTATCAAAAAGGAATTGTTTAAGTGCTTTTGAGAATTCATGTCTAAAATCGCAATTAAAATCTCAACCAAACACAATTGGCATTTTGTGATAATTCTTACCCAGTTCAATGGAACCTGCTTCTGCAGAACATACTTCTCCAATTTTTGAAATATCAGCGGAAAAATTTTATAGCTGAAGTCTGTTTAAATATATTGACATATCCCAGTGACTGTATTGTACTTATCTTAATTATAATTACGATAAATTGCAACTCCTCCAGAACGACAACTATTTCTCTGAAATTGAGATATACAAGCGAAATTAGTGATATCGATACTTTCATCATGCTTGAGAATGCGCATGGAGACTCTGACAATTTAAAGTCATTGCAGAAAATAGTTCTTTTCTCTCTATCAAATTTTTTATAGTAATCCATTTAGTTTCCAATTTGTTAAGAGATAATCTTTAAAATTCTCGAATTAAATCAACATTAGAAAAATCATTTCGCCCTCCATGATGAAATATAAATTGTTGAGGGTTGTCATCAGGGGTTGTGATAAAAAGTCCGTCAATACTAGTAACACGAGACAAAGCGACCTAGAGTATTTGCAAGGAATGCTTTTTGTCATATTCGTAAACAATCTCTTCGAATGATCCACCCTGTGACTTATGAATAGTTACAGCCATTGCAGGAATTAATGGAAAATGATATCTTGTAACTGTGATTGTTTTATTTTTATTAAGAGGTATGCTACTGTTTTTTCGTAGAATTGGCACAGCTTTTCTTCCAACTTGAATCGATTGAGCGTCAGCAGAAGCTTTCATTCTTGCTTTCTGACCAATTTTAGACTCATCGAATTCCTGCCAAACTTTTTTAACCTGGTCATTCTGGTCAATTTCAATGTGCACTAGTTTACCAATAGCCCTATTTGCCAAACTATCGCTAACATTAATATTTTTTGTTATTGGATAATGTTTATTGATGAAAAAAACAATTTCAGAAGGTAAACCACTTGTATCGATGACTTTGAAATTATGCAATTTTTGTTTAAATGCTTGTAATTGTTCATTCTTTTTATTGCGTTCTATTGCGTGTAAGATAGAATTATTAAATAAATCTACAGAAGTAATCCTAAAAAATAATCTTATTCCATTTGGACACAGGCGGCTGGCAGTTCCATTCGTAAAAAATCGACTCTCTATTAAATGTAGCTCGTTTTGCTCAAGTTTTTTACCATCACCAATCTTCGTTAGCAATGACGAAAACTGTTGATTACTTTGCCGCATAATTTGTGTCAATTCATAAAATTTAAGTTTC
The DNA here is from genome assembly GCA_963920525.1 of Dichetophora obliterata. Taxonomy (NCBI): domain Eukaryota; kingdom Metazoa; phylum Arthropoda; class Insecta; order Diptera; family Sciomyzidae; genus Dichetophora; species Dichetophora obliterata. The sequence goes on along the minus strand of OY986437.1, from coordinate 176,415,100 downwards.
AGCAGCTCTTAAAGATAGTTACGGAACAGACTATTCTCATTAACAAAAGAAAACACGTACTTAGCTATGTTAACGACAATGGTGGTAAGTAGAATCAACATTTGTTTTGTTATATTTTTCACAGAGGTATAATAACCAGAGGTCTTTCATCCCCCCTTATGCTAGCAAAGAAAATCGCATGTGACAAAGGGAGCAAGGAATTGGTTTGTTTTGTTTGAATTGTTGTGTTTTTTTTCTATTAGAGTTTCAAAGCGATCGCAGTATTTGCATTTGTTCTTGCTAGATTTGGCAGATAGAAAAAGATGAATGAAATGAAGCAAGGTTATTGTTTGCACTTGCCAGAATGATATTTGTTTTAGATACAGATACCTATTTTCCTGATTTTTATTTACATTTATTTAGCTCGTATTTTATTTTGACAAATTCAAATTTGTTTATTATTCAATTTAAATTAGTACATTTTACCAATTATTACTTTTTAGCTACTTTTATATTTATTTTGTTTTTACAATTATTTTTATTTATTTTTATTATTACACTGAAATTATTTATTGTCCTTATGACCTTATAAATTAATATGAAAGAGTAGAGAAAATAGAAATTTTAAAAAAATGTACAACAAAAGCGACTTTTACCCTATTTTTTAGCAAAAATTTAATATTTTATAGATTTTTTGAAAACAGTATAAAATATTCTATTGCCATGGTGAGACAATGGTAAGTCTTTTGTCATTTCTACAAACTCACTTGATCGAACACTTTCAGACAAAAAAAAAATTGTTGAAAATCGATTTAAAAATGGCGGATATGTTTGCTTGCTAAGACAAAACTTTAAATATCGATCGGTTTTTTCTCATTCTGAGGCTTAAGGAAATGCGTTATACAGATAAAATCTATAGTTTTCGAGATATTGCAATAACTTTGATATCATTATAATGGACATTTTTTATTTTTTTTTTGCTAGAGGTCTTTGCTAGCATAAGGGGGGATGAAAGAAATCGGAGTTTCAAAATAAGCTGAAACTTGCTTCTATGTTTTCTGTTTGCCTGGTATCAAGATGTTGAAAGCCAAACAAAGCAAACAAAAAAAAAAAATGAAATATTGAAACTTCCAAATTTATTTTTTATTTCAGCTACATCTACAATTCAATTGAATTTCATTCATATAATTTTAAATGAAGAAAAAAGAAGCGGCAACATTTCTTTCTCGCTTTATCAAACGCCTTTAGGTGATTGCACTGTTGCGTGTTCTTCTTTCACACGCTCCTTTGTCTAAATATCGTCACTCAGAGGGTAGCGTCAACAGAGCAACGAGTTAACGCTAGCAGAGCTAGATTTCATTGCCAAAAAGTTCCACCTGATACTCAGGAACTACACTTAAGTTCCAAATGTGAGGTGGATTGTTTTGAGACCTCTGGTTATTATACCTGTGTGATTTCACTCAAGCAAATCACAAAACGAGGCGTAAAAAGCTTTGCTTAAAAAAAAATAACTTCAACAGCAAATCAACTATAAAGACGACATCAACTTATATAAGACAAGGAGTCAACAAAAGTAAAACAATATCAACGTCAACATGAAAATTCAACAAAAGGAAAATTTGTAAGCCAGTTATTTATTTCATATAAATATATATTTATAGTATGTTATACACAAAAAAAAATTTTTATTTGAGTAAGCCAAATTTGAATTTGTAAAAAAGTATAATAATAATAATAATTTTTTTTATAATAATTTAAAATAATAATATAATATAATATAATAATTTAAAAATTCGTACTCAGCAACGCTCGGGTAAGGTAGTTCAGCTCTTTGCTAATCAACCGTTTTTCGACAACTCCTTTTATATAGAAAATATTGAAGAAACAGATCAAGAGATGGATCTAAAATTCACTATTAACGATATTTACAATATCGTGCCAGTTTTTAAAGGCAATCCAGCCGACCTTAATAAATTTATAGCATGTGGTAAAATTCTGCAACATATGCTTGTACTAGCGAAGAATCGGTTAGGGTGTATTTAAAGTCTGAAAATGATCGATTAGCTCTATTCAAGTATTTGAGGATGGTTTACGAAACCAAAATTTACGGCTGATTTTAAAAGCTCACAACGAGCGTGATTTAAAAAGAGCAATAGCATATGCTGAAGAGCATTCAGTGCGGCTCGAAAAATCACCACAATTTCCACACTATCAAAGTAAACCCACCAAGAGCATTCAGTGCGGCTCGAAAAATCACCACAATTTCCACAATATCAAAGTAAACCTACTTGCAGTTTTTGTAAAAGACTAGGGCACACTCAAGAGACTTGCTACCGCAGGAATAATAATAATTTTTCAACTCATTTGTGAGGACGTAAGTCGTTTACACTCGTTTGCGTCCACACGTAAGCCGAAGACGCAGGATTTGAAAAAAAATTAAAATTATTTTATTTTGAGTTATATATACCCTATGATTATTTGTAAACACCGATAGTATCTTATTGAGGATAGTTTAGGCTAGGGAGAAGTACAAATTGCTTAGTTGACAGTCAGCGTGTAAACGATCGCTAGGCGAAAGAATTTTCATCGGCTACCAACACTACACTAAGTTGAGTACCACCGCCATCATGTATAGGGCTGTTCACATTTCAAACCGCTCATCAAATCGTTTGTCAAATCCAGTAGAACAACGTGGGAATTCCATGGAAATTTCACGTTGTTCTATTGTATTTGACAAGCGATTTGATGAGCGATTTGAAATGTGAACAGCCCTTATAGCGAAACCTACCTACACCAAACCCACCACACTGACACGGTGACTAAAAACTTAGCTGGCTACATGTTCGACCAGCGCAAGAAAATTCATTCTTGCTGCGGCCGCCACTTAGGTAAGTCATCAACTTTGCTTTAACTCTAACTCTTGCGCTAAGGCCGTTGCCTAGTGCGCCAGTCTCATTTTTCTCTCGGAATTTTTCTAAGGCCTTTTTTTTAACAAAATTTTTCTAAGTCTTTTGGACACGAAAAATTTCTAAGTCTTTCGCTAGGGCCGTTGCCTAGTACGCCAGGGACATTTTTTTTAAGAAAATTTTTCTAAGTCTTTTCGACATGAAAATTTTCTAAGTCTTATTTTTAAGTAAAATTTTTCTAAGTCTTTTGGACACGAAATATTTCTAAGTCTTTCGCTAGAGCCGTTGCCTAGTACGCCAGGAACATTTTTTTTACGAAATTTTTCTAAGTCTTTTCGACTCGAAATTTTGCTAAGTCTTTTTTTAAGTAAAATTTTTCTAAGTCTTTTGGACACGAAAAATTTCTAAGTCTTTCGCTAGGGCCGTTGCCTAGTACGCCAGGAACATTTTTTTTCCACGAAATTTTTCTAAGTCTTTTCGACTCGAAAACTTTCTAAGTCTTTTTTTTTTCTGAAAATTTTTCTAAGTCTTTTAGTCAAGAAAAATTTCGAAGTCTTTTGCTACGGCAGTTGCCTAGTACGCCAAGAACATTTTTTTTACGAAATTTTTCTAAGTCTTTTCGACTCGAAATTTTTCTAAGTTTTTTTTTAAGTAAAATTTTTCTAAGTCTTTTGGACACGAAAAATTTTTAAGTCTTTCGCTAGGGCCGTTGCCTAGTACGCCAGGGACATTTTTTTTTAAAAAATTTTTGTAAGTCTTTTCGACATGAAAATTTTGTAAGTCTTATTTTTAAGAAAATTTTTCTAGGTCTTTTCGACACGAAAATTTTCTAAGTTTTTTTTTAAGTAAAATTTTTCTAAGTCTTTTGGACACGAAAAATTTCTAAGTCTTTCGCTAGGGCCGTTGCCTAGTACGCCAGGGACATTTTTTTTTAAGAAAATTTTTCGAAGTCTTTTCGACATGAAAATTTTCCAAGTCTTATTTTTAAGAAAATTTTTCTAAGTCTTTTCGACACGAAAATTTTCTAAGTCTTTTTTTTAAGAGAATTTTTCTAAGTCTTTTAGTCAAGAAAAATTTCTAAGTCTTTCGCTAAGGCCGTTGCCTAGTACGCCAGGGGCATTTTTTTTAGAAAAATTTCTAAGTCTTCGCTAGGGCCGTTGCCTAGTACGCCAGGGACATTTTTTTAAGAGAACATTTTTCTAAGTCTTTACGACATGAAAATTTTCTAAGTCTTATTTTAAGAAAATTTTTCTAAGTCTTTTCGACATGAAAATTTTCTAAGTCTTATTTTTAAGAAAATTTTTCTAAGTCTTTTCGACATGAAAATTTTCTAAGTCTTTTTTTTTTAAGAAAATTTTTCTAAGTCTTTTCGACATGAAAATTTTCTAAGTCTTATTTTTAAGAAAATTTTTCTAAGTCTTTTAGTTAAGAAAAATTTCTAAGTCTTTCGTCATGGCCGTCGCCTAGTACATCGAGAATTCTCTTTTTCCCTTCGAGACTTTCGGGTACCGTTACGCCGCGTGGTCGGCACGCTAGAACATAGTTTGCGCTCGTCAAATCACGCCACTCGACCAGCAGAACGGGACTCGAGTAAATAAACGCTACACCGCCTGGCACGTGCCGAGTTGTTTTCTTTGGTTGGAGGAAGAGAAACAAGACAAACAAGCCCGTCGACGCGTTCCCATAACGCAGCTGTCCACCCACTGATGAATGCGTTTCCCAGATGTCTTTAGGTTCTTTTTTTTATATCTCGGCTGCGCCGCGCTCGGTAACTTGCTACATCAAACAAACCCGTCGACGCGTTCTCGCCACATAGTTATCCACCCACTGTTGAATGCGTTTCCGAGATGTCTCTAGGTTATTTTTTTTATATCTCGGCTACGCCGCGCGCGGTAACTTGCTACATTTTAATTTAGGTTATTTCAATTCCCGAAAGCTTTAGTTAGCCCGTGCTGTGAGACGTCTTTAGGTGAATTTTTTTTAACTCTCGCAGCCATAGTTTTAAGATCAATTTGGTTTTCTTAAACATCAATGATTTCCTTTTAAGTTTCTTTTGATTATTCTGATTTCTACAATAAATCATAAAGTAATTTTAAGACACCGTAATTTTAAGATAGAACAAAATTTCGCTAAGAACAATAAACAACACATTGTATGTTTGACTAAAACTTAAGCGGGAGTTTTTTTTTCTTTTGTTTGATTTCTACAGCGGGGCTTTGTTTTGTGAGACACGAACCCTGGACACCGGCGAGTGATACCTCGGCCGGAAAGGTTCGTCACACATTATAATCAAAAATTTAATAATAACAGGCAGCCTAACTGTTTAGGCCGCAACCCTAAGGGTTAATGAAAGTAAAAGACTTTTCTTTTACTGTCTTATCGACACGTTCCAGTATCGATTCTCGATACAAGAACGGGTCGCTCGATCGGCTTCTCCGACGAGTGCTTTTGGCGGTTGCAATTATTCACTAATTGGATTGCCGAACAACCGAAACGATAAAAATTAAAACCAACCTTTTTTCTGCAATATCCACATATTGGAATTCCGCGGTACTACTCAACCTTTATCACTCACCTATTAAAGATAATTGTAGCTGCATTTTAGGTACATAAATAAAAATTGTGGATTCTAATTTTACTTACACTAGCTGTGTTGTTTTTTTCCTTTGCTCTTCTTCCTCGCACTGCCATGCAAACTTCGAGCACCAATTGCACGAAGATTGTATGCAAATTAGCAACTGACGTATCTCGCCATTGCAGCCAAGTACCCAGCACTCCACTGTGAGAGTATACTCTCGGGAACAAATAATAACGGATTTGTTTACTAACATAAAAAAGGAAGTACAAATCATAACTTGTATAGCAATCCTTTTGAGAGAAAATAACGCTGCACAAAATAAGCCCACAAGCAATTAGCCGGAAAACGAAATTGAACGGGAGGAACACATCGGCAGTTCCTCCCAAATGCAGATAACAGCCAACGTGCACCGAGCAGGGCTTTAACAAAAAAAATTTCAATTTTTCACAGGAGTATGCGCCGAATGGCATAAGTCATACTGAGAGTCCTAAAGAGCTTAATGTCTACGGGCCACAATCCATTACCTTGCCACCTCGAATTGAAAAATTCGTCAAAAATAAACAAAACATATTTAAGCAGGAAACCAAGGCTTTACCTACGGGTATTGAAAAGAATCGTACAAAGTGGGAGAAGGAACAAAAAGATGCAGCACAAAGCATAACCCATCACAAGAGTCCTCAACATCCCAATGTCTACGGGCTGCGATCCATTACCTTGCAACCTCGCTGCAAACAACTTGTAGAGATCCCTTTTGAATATACAAAAGATGCAGTGGTCCACAAGAATGAAATAATCCCAGGAGTATATTTAGCAGAAACCCTGGTACGACCAAAAAATAATAAGGTCAAAGTTATCTTCATGAATACTACAGAAGAAACTAAAATAATAAATTTAAACACAATTCAATACGAGTGGGAAAAGATAGAAAATTTTAGCGAAGTCAAATTAGACAGAACAAAAGATTTAGTAAAGGGTAGATTAAAAAAAATAGAAACAGCCATTGAGCTTAAACATTGTAATGATGAAGAAAACAAATCAATTTTTGAAATTTGTAGGAATTATAATGATTTATTTTTCACTTGTACTGAGACAATAGAACACGATATTATAACAGAAGCAAATAAACCTCCTCTATTCGTTAGGGAATACAGACTCCCTGAAAGTCAACGACAAGAAATTAACAAACAAGTTAATGAAATGTTAGAAGACAATATCATCCGATCAAGCTCAAGTCCAAGGAACTCACCGCTTTTATTAGTTCCGAAAAAGGCAGACTCTGAAGGCCAAAAACGCTTTAGAGTCGTAGTAGATTTTCACAACCTCAACGATCTAACCGTTGGTGATGCATATCCTTTACCTAATATTACAGATATACTAGATCAATTAGGAAGAGCTAAATACTTCAGCACACTAGATTTAGCTAAAGGTTTTCATCAAATTTCTGTTAAGGAATCTGATAAATGCAAAACTGCATTCAGTACACCATTTAGACACTATGAATATAACCGAGTGCCAGTTGGGTTAAAAATGCCCCTGCAACGTTTCAAAGACTCATGAAATGCAAGGCTTCGAATGTTTCGTTTATGTCGACGACATCGTAGTTTACGGTTATGATTTAACAGATCATAATAAAAAATTAATTAAAATATTTTACCGATTGAGGCAGCACAACCTTAAATTACAACCTGACAAATACATTCCTAAACCAAGAATTAACGTACCTAGGCATATTATATCTGAAAATGGAATAAAACGCGATCCTGTAAAAATAAAGGTAGTAAAAACCTATCCAACTCCAAAACACGTAAAAGGAATAAAATCATTCTTAGGATTCGCAGGATATTACCGCAGATTTATTGAACAATTTTCAAGCATAGCCAAACCACTAACAAAACTTCTAAAAAAGGACGTTAAATTCAACTGGGATGCATTTTGCGATGAAGCATTCTCAAAACTGAAAGATAAATTAATTAACAATCCAATTTAGCATATCCAAACTTCAACGAAGAATATAGTCACGACGGATGCAAGCGATGCAGGACCTGGCGCAATTTTGTCTCAGGGAATAATCGGAAAAGACAAACCAATGTGCTTTGCGATTAGAACATTGAACGATGCAGAGACACGCTATAGCACCACAAAAAAGAATTGTTAGCAATTATCTTTGCTGTAAAACAATTTCGACCTTACGTCTATGGTAAAAGTTCACGATCTACACTGATTACAAACCACTCGAATGGCTAATGAAGCTTAAAGATCCAATGTCTAGATTAGCAAGATGGAAAATATTATTATCAGAATATGAACATACAATAAAGTATAAAGCAGGAAAAGTTAACACAAATGCGGATGCACTTAGTCGCATTGAAAATGAAAATAAGGTATTAGTTATGACAAGGCAAATGGTACACAAAAATCAAAACGAGGAAGTAGAAAAATAAATAATCAGGAAAGAAAAAAACTACAATATACAATATCATAGAAACACACGAACCAATTCTTTCAAATAAAATATCAAAAGTAAAAATACTAATATTGCCAATCACATAATCAATAGAAGAAAAACATGTAATTAGAATAATTCCACAGTTTATAAAACCGATCATAGGAGAAACGGAAGCCTACGCACATAATATTGCAAAGTTATTAACAACCACTTTACCCATACCATTTAAAACCTCAAAGGATTATGAATAAGCACAGAACACTTTAAAAAAAATTAAAAACGAACATCGTAAACAGGATCAAGAATCCATTGCAATAGCAATCTCAAGCTTTAACTCCCAATTTAATGCACGTTTCAAAACAATACTGAAAGACATATTTTCAATTAACAAAATATTAAAAGAATACCATGAATCTTCATTCGGAGGACACCAAGGCATAACTAGAACAATGAAAAGAATTAAGAAAAAGTACTACTGGCCAACGATGAAAATTGCCATAAAAAATTATATTACAAAATGTGAATCATGCCAGAAAAATAAGCTAAACAAATCCCCGAGGGTGCCAATGAAAATTACAACTACGAGCTCTTCACCTTTCGAAAGAGTAGATTTAGACATAGTAGGTCCACTTCCGGTTAGTTATAAAAATTACAAATATATCTTAACATTTCAAGACGATTTAACTAAATTCACTGAAGCCATACCACTAGAAAACGCAGAGGCAACCACAGTTGCTAGGGCTTTCGTAGAACAAATACTCTGTCCATTTGGATTCCCAGATTCTTTGCTAACCGATCAAGGTACAAATTTTCTAAGTGATCTATTAAAAGAGGTATGCAAATTATAAAAAATTACAAACCACTCCATACCATCCACAAACAAATGGAGTGCTTGAGCGAAGCCACTGCACATTAGCAGAATACCTACGGCATTATGTCAACAATGACCCCCTTACTTGGGACGACTGGATACTAGACTGGTCGCATCTTGTATGGGATTTTTTTTTAAATTTAATTGTTTGCGCTGATTAAAATAAGAGGTTTGGTGTAAGAAATCATGTCCTAAATTTTCAGCTCAATCCGACGGTGCTTAGTCATGCCTAGTGGGGCCCAAAGTTCCCCATATTATAAAAAAAACTATTCAATCAGATATTTATAGTTATATTGAATAATGTGCTTCATATATAAATTTAATTTATTAATGGTTTTGAAAGTTAATATAATGATAAAAAAAAAATATATAAATTTGATTATATTATTTTGAGTATATTTATTTGATTAATTTTATTAAGTTGATTAATTTATAAGAGAAGATTTGTTGTGAGAAGGATATAAATGACGATAGTGTTCAACAACTTGAAGTAAGTACTGCTTATCTTTCTCATCGTATGTTAACGATTTATTGTAATCCGTGATGAGTTTAATTGCTCTTTCTACTGCATCATTCACAACATTCAAATGTTGACAGACAGCTTTTCCAGCGCAATAATCATCCCTCTGCTGCCATTGAGAAGGTTTCGATTCTAAAAATTTTGGATCTATGGCTAATCGAGAAGAAATTTCTTTGTCAGTGGAGAAACGAAATCTGATATATCTCTTGACGCATAAGAGAAAATTTCATCCATATTGACAACATTCCTTTTCGAAATTGTTTCATTATTTCCGTGTATGTCATTGCCGATATCGAGTTTTTGGACCATCATCTCTTTTATTTCCAACGGCACGCTTTCATCAAAAAATGCAAGGCCAACAGTTTCTTCTGACAAATACCACAAATGGTTTCTTTTTTTTTTTTGCAATAATGCGGTCGAAACTTCGTTATCAAAATAAAATACAGCGTTTTGAATGAAATCAAGATCTAGTTTTGGCGCTTCTATAGCATTCACACATCGGAACCAATAAGGAACAAATATGATAGTCAAAAATAAGCAAATGCTCCGAAGACTTTTGAATTCCGCTGCTGTTATTTGAACTGTTCGCGAAATAGAAATATTTTGTAACAATAAATGCACTTTGACATGAATCGTGCATGCGATGTTGCACCAGCCAAACGAAATTGTAAAAAATCTGGTACACGCTCCCCAATAAAATGGAGTGTTAACTCAAGCAACTCTTTATAATCTGCACGCGTGTAATGGAATTTTAACGCATCTATACAAAAATTCTTCAAATAATCTACGTGCGATGTTGTTAAAATTCGTACTGTAAAATTACTGTAAAACTCAAGTCGAAGAAATTTCGCCTGAATAACATAAACGGAATTAAACAAACAAGTTAACAACGAACAAGCAAAGTAGTTGGCAAGCAGAGTAGAAAATCGTCCTATACCGACGATAAGACAACCGACGTTTTTGCTGTTTTTTTAATTAGATACATACAGGCAAATACCGGTATAACGAATACTCAGTTTAACGAATATCCGATAAAACGAACGACCAAATTTTAACCATTGGCTATCTTATATAACGAATGACATCACAATTTTATACTCGATATAACGAACGGTTGGTAAAATTTTAAAAAAAGTTCTAAAATAGAGCATAAATTAATAAATATATAAATTTTTTTTATATTAAATCTAAAAATATTTAGTCAATAATAGTATGAATTATTTGTTGTTTTTTAATCCAATAAATCGCATTTAAAAATGTTGTGATAGGTTAGCCTGTACTTGAAGATTTTAATATGAACTTCGAATTTTTTATTTCTTTCAATAATAAATAAATTTTAGTTAAAATCTTTCGTTCGTATCATACTAAACTATTAAATAGCAAATACTTTAATCTATCTATACAATATATAATTTCTTAGTATGTCCGGATGTTTGTATGTATGTCCTATTCTTTCCGCAACTCTCTGAAGCCATCTGATGACATAGAAAGCTGAAATTTGGCATACTTAAAGTACTTTCTCTGCGGAAGATCGTAACGAAGCCAGATTTTGATTTTCGGTCTATGGGGCAGGCTTTTCAACTAGTATAACTATTGAGATCTGATTGAATAGATTTTTTTATAATATGGGGAACTTTGGGCCCCACTAGGCACGACTAGGCACCGTCGGATTGAGCTGAAAAATTAGGACATGATTTCTTACACCAAACCTCATATTTTAAGCAGCGCAAGCAATCAAATTTAAAAAAAAAATAATTGCGACCAGTCTACTGGATACATTATGCAATATTTGTTTTCAACAATACACCACATAGTAGCACAAATTACAGCCCTCACGAATAACTTTATGGATTTCCCGTCAAAATACCTCCTACTTTGCAAAATGATCCATCTTTAAATTATAATTATGAGAATTACGTCAATTAATTAAAGGCAAGATTACAACATGGATTTAAAATCGCTGGACAAATACTACGAACAAAAAAAGAAAAATCAAAAGAATACTATGACAAAGGTTCCAAAGAAAATACATTTAATGTCGGCGAAAATGTATTATTTAAAAATCAGACTAGAAAAAAATAAATTTTAATCACTATGGGAAGGTCCCTACGAAGTATTTGAAAAAATATCACCAGAGAATACAGCTATAAAGATCCGTAACAAAATTAAAGTCATAAACAATAATAATCTAAAACCATTTTCTGATTAAAACACCACACACACACATAAAACACAACATACATTCGAAATCTTACACCCAACAGTTATTCAGAACGTTATTCAGAAACCAACAAGTAATAACATGCAATCGATTAACAAACAAGCTAAAGTCAAACACATAAAGATGGTCTGGGCCTATATCGGGCGACAGGACCGCGAGCCCACGGAAAAGGATTACGACGACGTGGCCGAAGTAAGAGAAATGGCAGAAGCGATAGAAAAGTCCAAGGAGCAGGAGATAGTAAAAAGGTACGAGGAAATACGAACATATGGGGACTATGAGGACACCGCGGCGGAGTACCAGTTGGTCCAAAGAGCGCAACAGCGGCGCGAAAAAAAGTACAGAGATGGGCTGTACAAATAAACAAAATTTAAAAACAAAAATATATATACCTAATAAGAACATAATAAATAAAAAACAAAATAAAAAAAACAAAATTTTTTAAAACAATTTGTTATAATTTCTTAGAAAAAAGATCAGTTTTACTTCACGCTCTGTTTGGGTAAATTTGTCCGAATAAAAATCGAGAGATTGTTTATATTTAATTCATTTAATTTTAGATTATTTAATACATATTACAGGTTTTTTACTTGTACAAATTCCGCGTGTTCTAGATGCTCAATAAAAGGAGAAAAAAACTAAAAACTAACTCAAGAGCACAAACTGTATGTAAGGAAAAAACAAAACGAAAAACCTTAGAATAGAGATAATTGAAAGAATTATAAAACAGGGCTGCCAGACATATTTTGTTAGATAATCTTTAACATTTCCGCCCACCTCGTCCAGCATCTGCGGCGACACATTAGTCCGATTACCGCCCACCTTATGCAAATAGGTTACCTGATTGAGGCTCGATTGGTAGCAATGATACCTTGGAAATTGGCCGCTTGAGAACGGTATCCTTGGTCTTGATAGTAACGACCCTGATTTGTCCGTCTTCTCCTGGATATGTCTCGACGACTCGACCAAGGGCCCATTGAGTTGGGGGCAAACGTTCATCACGGAGCAGGACCAGTTGACCAATGGCAATGTTTTTTTTCTGTTGTTGCCATTTAGGTCGGGTATGCAGCTGATGTAAATAGTCGAGCGACCATCTGCGCCAAAAGTCTTGCTGCATTTGTGTAAGTTGCTTCCATCGGCTCAGAGAGTGAAGCTTCAGATCTAAGCTGCAAGGCTCGGGAAGTGATGTGAGAGCTCGACCCACAAGAAAGTGGCCAGGGGTTAAAGCCGTGATATCGGTGGGATCATCAGTTAGAGCTGATAACGGCCGTGAGTTAAGGCAGGCCTCTATTTTCTTCAGCACCGTGTAAAATTCTTCAAACGTAAGCGTGGTTGCACCAACTACTCGTTTCAGGTGATATTTCATGCTTTTTACCCCGGCTTCCCAGAGCCCTCCAAAGTTAGGGGCAGCTGGGGGTATGAAGTGCCAGTTAACGCCAAGCTTAGAAGCATGTAGTGCAGCTGCGCTTTGTTGGGTATGAAAAGCTTGGTTTTCTTCTTTTAGAAAGGTGTTTGCGCCGATAAAGTTAGTTCCGCGATCACTGTAGACATCTGAGCAGATCCCTCGCACTGAAACTAATCTGCTGAATGCGGCGATGAAGGCTTCTGTTGTCAAATCGCTCACTAACTCCAAGTGGATCGCTTTGGTTGACAGGCAGACAAAGAGTGCGACGTAACCTTTGTAGCTTCGGTGACCACGACCCTTGGAGGTGCGAACGCTAAAGGGCCCGGCATAGTCGACACCGGTGTGCATGAACGGCAAGGATGGATTGCAGCGCTCAGGTGGCAAGCTTCCCATGATTTGTGTGAGCGGTGAACATGATTGCCGAAAGCATAGAACACAGCTTCGAATGATTCTTTTAACCACAGTGCGGCCGTTGATAATCCACCATCTTCTGCGAAGGAATTGCAACGTTGCTTGTGTGCTTCCATGAAGCACTCGTTGATGTGCATCTTTGATCAATAATGAAGTCAACAGGTTAATTTTGGGTAAAATTATAGGATAGCATTCACTGAAAGGAATGTGCGCGTTGTTTAATCTTCCACCTAAGCGCAGGATGCCTTCAGCATCTAACGTTGGATTCAGTTTAACAATTTGGCTGCTTACAGGAAGTGGCTGGTCACGTTGAAGACAGTGAATTTCTCTTTGGAAAACATCGTGTTGAACTCGCTTCACCCAAAAAATCAATGCTGCGCTGCGCTCCGACCATGTGCAGAAAGACTCAGTCACATGTGGTTTTTTGCGGACGGCATTGATAAACCGCTGAACCCAAGCTGTCGTGGCGAGAAGTTTCTCGAGTGTGGAGTAATTTTCCAGTAGAAACGTTGACGCAGATTCGGCTTGAGCTACGCAAGCTTGAACCTTTTTCAGTTCGTGCAACTCGTCAGGAATTTTTGGCTTTTGTTGTGGCCAGTGTGTTTCAGCTAGCTTCAACCACGAAGGACCAGACCACCAAAGCGGATTGTCAATCAGCTCACTTGTTGTTATGCCACGGCTGGCACAATCAGCCGGGTTAAACTTTGTTGGCACGTAATTCCAAAGCCATGCTGATGAAATGTCCTGGATTTGTATAACTCGGTTAGCAACAAAGTCTTTAAGCTTACCAGGACTTGTTCGTATCCAATAAAGTGTTGTTATGGAGTCCGACCAGAGATAAGTTTTGGTCTGATGGACGTCGAAATGAAAAGTGTTGTGTACCTTTCGAGCGAGCTTGGCTGCGAGAAGAGCTGCACACAGCTCAAGCCGCGGTATAGTGACACGCTTCAAGGGAGCAACCTTCGTTTTTGCCGTCAGCAAGTGCACGGTTATGTTGCCCAATGAAATTACCTTTAGATATGCTGCTGCTGCATAAGCGTGGGTAGATGCATCTGCAAAGGTATGCAGCTCATACGATGAACTCTGCAACGACATGTGTATCCAGCGTGGGATTTTTACCTTAGCAAGGTTCTTCAAGTCGTTTCGGAACTCGATCCAGTCTTTCTGAAATTCGTTTGGCAGCTCGTCATCCCAGTTGAGGCCGGTAAGCCACAGGCGTTGAAAGAAAATTTTGCCACGAATAACAACTGGGGCGAGGAATCCAAGGGGGTCGAAAAGCTTGGACACGTCCGAGAGCAGCTGTCGCTTTGTAAAAACCTCGATTGTATAGTCCAGGCTGACTCTGTAGCTGAACTCGTCCGTCTGGGTGTACCACATCATGCCAAGAGCCGTAGTTCCTTCGTCGAATGGTACTTCTAGCTCATTCGAAGGTTTGTCATCGTTCGGTGCGATTGCCTCCAACAACGACGAAGAGTTTGAATTCCACTTTCTTAATAGGAATCCACCTGCTTGTAATAGTGCCTTGAGCTGCTTGGTGTCCATGATTGCAGTAGCTACGTCATCAGCACCAGACAACACATCATCGACATAAAAGTTGTTTAAAAGTGTTTTCGACGCGTTAGGATAGCGTAATTTTTCATCGCTGGCAAGCGTTCGAAGGACGTTGATTGCAAGGTACGGCGCGCAGTTCGTGCCATAAGTGACGGTTAAGAGCCGAAAAGATTTCGGCGCATCTCGTGGACTGTTTCGCCACAAAATTCTTTGGAGATCGGCATCTCTCTTGTCGATCCAGATCTGGCGATACATTTTTTCTATATCACCAGTGAAGGCTATTTGATATCGACGCCAGTTAAGAACGATTGTTGATAGGTCGTTTTGCGTCTTCGGACCAATATGCAAGCAGTCATTTAGCGACACGCCTGAGTCGCTCTTTTGCGAGGCGTTAAAAACCACTCTGAGTTTAGTGGTTGAGCTTGAGTCTTTTACCACGCCATGGTGAGGTAAGTAGCAGACATCGTTCGTTGTTGAGTGATTTGGAATTTGCTCCATATGGCCAAGCATCAGGTACTCGTCCATGAAATTTTTGTAATTTTGCTGATTTGCTGCATCGCGAAGAAGTCGGCGTTCCATGCACTTCAAGAGGTTTATGGATGCATGATGTGTTGACGCAAGCTGTGTCACGTCGGCGCCGTCCTTTACAGGCAATCTGACAACGTAGCGGCCGTTTTCTAGACGCCTGGTAGTTTTCTCGAAAAATTCTTGGCAAGTGCGTTCATCCTTTGTGAGTGCAGGACTCAAATGAACTTCTTCCAACTCCCAAAATCTACGCAGCGATTCATCTAGGTCAACGATTGTGAAGTTACAATTGTACGCTTGTTCACTTGCTGCAAGCTTATGTTTTGAGGTGAGACCACCGAACACAACCCAGCCTAGATGAGTATTTTGAGCAATGGTGTTGTTAATTTTACTCCGCTTAAAATCATTCTTAAGCATCACGGCATAGTCTGCAGCGCTCAAGATGAGGTCAATGCCTCCAGGAACATTTAGATTGGGGTCTGCCAAATTAAGCTCTTGATAATCGATGAGTTGACTAGTTGGAACTCTGAATGTTGGAGTAAGATTACCAACACGAGGAAGAACTAGTGCTACGCATGTGGCCTCAAATGATGCTGTCTTAAGAGATTTGATCTTGAACTCAACGATACCTCGAGCGAGTGCAATTTTACTACCACTGGCTCCATTCACTGGGATATGAGCGGCTACACGTGTTAATTTCAATTGTTTCGTAGCAAATTCACTTATAAATGAAGCCTCAGCTCCACTATCGAGTAATGCCCTGAGCGTGAGCTTGTGCCCACTGTTGGAGACTATTGAGACTAATGCTGTTCCTAATAGCACCGGTGTAAGCTCAGGAATGGATTTTGCTGACGAGTCGTTCTTAATCATAGCGTTATTTGCATTTAAGTTTGCCGTTTTAGCAAGCGTGTGCATTGATGGGCTCGTGCTGACACTAGCGTTGAAGTTTAAATTTGGTTTAAAGTATTCATGCAGCATGGAGTGATGCATTTTATTGCAATGCTGACAGCGCCGATTTGATGAACATGCTGACTGTTGATGACCAGGTCTCAAACAGTTGAGACACATGTTGCACTTTTCGATGAAATTGTAGCGCTCCTGAGGAGACTTCCTTCTAAAATCTTCGCAAAACATAATGATGTGTTTGCCGGCACAACCAGGACAGCGTCCAGGGGCGGCATGATGGGTTTTAACTCCATGTTGGTGTTTATTTTTTGATAAAACTGTGTCTTTGAAGGCAGGCTTCGAATCCAGAGAGCTCTGGAAAATTTCTAGAGATTGAGTACGATTCTCTAGAAACTCTTTAAGTTGGTCGAAAGTGGGTATTTCGTTACCAGAAGTGAAGGAAAGCTCCCAAGCTTTTCGTGTGACTGGGTCCAATTTGTGGACAATAGTGAAAACTAACCAATCATCCCAGTGTTCAACAGGGCGATTCAGTTGCTCTAGAGCGCGAACAGCTGAAATGACGCCATCGAGTAACTTTCTTAAATTAGATGCGCTCTCATTTTGAGCAGCTGGTAGTTGGTTAAGTCCAGCTAAGTGCGCGTTAATGATGTCGCGTTTATTCTCGTACTTGCTTCTTAGCAACTCCCAAGCAACAGAAAAGTTTCCATCCGTCATTGTTATGTTCTCGAGTGCGTGCGCTGCTGCGCCTGTAAGGCAATCTTTCAGATACTGCAGCCGCTGAATGTTTACGAGAGATGTGTTTTTTATAACCACAGACGTGAAGAGATCCTTGAATGAATACCAGTTTAAGAAGGATCCGTCGAATAGAGGAATCTTCAGACGAGGTAGACTCTGAGCTGGGCTATGGTGAACGACATATGATGATTGTTGCTGCGTATCATCCGCGGAGCTCGCTGGTGGTGTGGTCAATTCATCTAATAACTCATGTAGATCACCCATAGCCTCAGCATAAGTGCATTCAACGACATCATATTCGACTAGATGAACTTCAGCAGATTTTTCTTTGAAGTCAGCTTCTGAACTCATTTCGTTGTGGATCGCCACATACTTTGACCAATATTGCTCCAAAAGTTGTCTGCGTGCAGTAAAAAACCCTTTGGTTTGTTTGGCTTTCGCAGTTTTCCGCGTATTTGCAGCAAATTTGGTGATAGCAGCTTCACTTGCTTTTAGCTGCTTTAACTTGTCCATTTTTTCTTTTATAAAATACAGAAGGTTCGAAAAAATAAAGCTATTTAAATTGTTTGTACAGATATTATTGCAAGTCGTCGACTTTATTTGTTAGCAAATGCCGCAAGCAAAGCAAAACATAAAATGTAAACAATGTAAATGTCAACCTCTTGCACGTTTTACACTTTACTTTGTTCGTTGGTTTCTTTTCCTTTTTGTTTTAGCTAAACTTGTTTTTGGGGTTTTTTTTCCTTTTTTTTTAATGTGCGAAAGAGATAGGTGTAGCAACGTGTTTGATTGACACTTGCCACTGAGATTCGACGTTGCTGCGACGCGCTATAAGGTGACTGCGCTGCACGTAGACACTTTCACAAATAATAAATTTCGCAAGTTTGAGGTTAGGGCTTTTGTGACACGAGGGAAAGTTGTCTCACAATGTCACTGTAACTGGTTAGCTTTGGAACACATGCACTGAGATCACCTTTTTTCGACTAGATCGAACCCGCGCGTGTACGACAAACTGGAGCACGTTGTGGAAGTAGATTCCTTTTTTTTTTTCTTAAAGCTTGGAAGTAGATTCCGTTCACTTTTGTGTTTTACAAAGGGAGCGGTTCCCCGCAAGGGATGCCAATGTTTGGGTAAATTTGTCCGAATAAAAATCGAGAGATTGTTTATATTTAATTCATTTAATTTTAGATTATTTAATACATATTACAGATTTTTTACTTGTACAAATTCCGCGTGTTCTAGATGCTCAATAAAAGGAGAAAAAAACTAAAAACTAACTCAAGAGCACAAACTGTATGTAAGGAAAAAACAAAACGAAAAACCTTAGAATAGAGATAATTGAAAGAATTATAAAACAGGGCTGCCAGACATATTTTGTTAGATAATCTTTAACACGCTCTATTTCAGCCGTTTCATTCGCTAGGCCTTTCAGATCTTTAAAAGATTAACTTTCAGCAACAAAAAGGTTTCTTTTTCTCAAACAATTTTCTTTGATCGTTACTACACAAAGTTGACTACACTGATCTTTAAATCAAAAAAAAAAAATATAATGATGTTTAACAGCTAAAAAGAAAAGTTCCACATGCTAATATATAATCAAAAGATATTTACAAAGACTATTTAAAAGACTCTACAACCGAGCAAAATAAGAAGCCTCCATTTGAGCATAAACTTTCAAATACAATGAAAAATTTTTTTACGTAAATGCATAAATTACTAAGTACATAAAAACATTAAAATTAGTAGTTACATGCACACATATATATATACACAAAAAAGTAGTAAGCTATATTTACTTAATTAAAAAGAAAAAATAAAAAAAAACACAATATTATAAATATTAGAAATTAATCAACAATGTATATACATATAACACATTTATAATTACACAAAGTTCATTCCTTCTTCCTATTATTATTCGATAACAATGAAAAAAAAACATATTTTAATGCTTATCACTCACACTATGATTAATCAAATGACTTAATATTTGTGTTTTAAAATTATTAGAATCATAATAACCAAATAAATTACAAATTCCTATTGTATAACCTCACATAAAAAAAAACAAATATATACAGGGTTGCCCATATTCGACGGACCCATGTTTTTTTAAAAAAATAAAAGAAAAAAATAAAAATTTGGCGGTTGGCAATCTTAATCATTTAACTTGTTCCAAGTAGATTTTTTTACATCAATTTTTGAATATGATATCTCTCAAATGGCCGCCTCTGGCGTTGATGGCGTATTGTGCCCTTTTTGCAGCATTTTCCATCGTTTTCGCCAACATTTCGGCCGGAATAGCGGCTATTTCTTCACGAATGTTGTCCTTGAGCTCTTCTACGGTCCTTGGCTTGTTAACGTAAACCTTTGACTTCAAATATCCTCACAAGAAGAAGTCAGGCGGCGTCAAATCGGGCGAACGTGGTGGACAGTCCAAATCACCACTTTTCGACATCAAACGGCCCGGAAACAAATTCTTCAGAAAATCGATTGTTATGCGACTTGTGTGCGGTGGAGCGCCGTCTTGTTGAAACCAGAACTGCCTCATACGCTTTCGACGAATAATTGGCATCACAAAATTGGTCATCATGTCGCGATAACGCTCCTGGTTGATGGTAACAGCATGGCCATTTTCATTTTGGAAGAAAAACGGCCCAATGACCGTTTTCGCACTAACGCCGTACCAAACTGTGACTTTTTCGTCATGAAGAGGCACTTCTTGAATCTCCTGAGGATTTTCAGTGGCGTAAATACGGCAATTTTGCTTATTTACGGTCCCATTCAATGTGCACTTCTCACATTTTTTAATCTTTCAAAAGCACGTTGAGTTTTCACAATTGACTTCTTCTGTTGAATGTAAATTTCAACTATTTCAGAGCGCTCGCGTGGCGTGTATTGTTCCATGGTAAAAATCTGCTTGGACTGACGCTTCAAACGCGGTATGTCATTAAGCGATCTGACATCTCTGTCAAAAGTTATGGCGTTGCCAGATGGCCGTCGAATATGGGCAACCCTGTATAGATATAATGTTCAAAGAAAGTACAGTAGTATCTCGATATAACGATCTATATATTGTCAGCCCTTATCGTTAAATCGAAAATACCGTTATATCGAATGAAGTTTTTGATTGTTGAAACTGCAGAGTAAAACTATTTTTTAGTTTTATTATATGTATGTATTTATTATTATAAATATCTTATAAAAATAAAAATAATAGAAAACAAAAAATATGATATTCAGTAATTTTATTTAATATTGGCAAGCAATTATTTATAAAAACTAAGAGAATCCATTTTATAAAAAAGAAAAGAGTCTATGAAGATTTGAAGAATTGATTAATTGTTGTTTGCTTTTGAGGAACTACTACGCTAATACGAATGGCTTCTTCTTGAAGTTCTCTCAAAACTACCGATTTCGAAGAATCAATCAGTTCGCTCCATTTGATGCACATTTCAAAGTGTTTTATGACTTCTAAATGCTTTAGTTTCGATTGTTCTTCTCCCGGAAAGTTGATTTTGACATTTTCGATATTTTCCACGCTCTCTTCCTCTAAATCTCTAAACAATATTATAAATATTAGAAATTAATCAACAATGTATATACATATAACACATTTATAATTACACAAAGTTCATTCCTTCTTCCTATTATTATTCGATAACAATGAAAAAAAAACATATTTTAATGCTTATCACTCACACTATGATTAATCAAATGACTTAATATTTGTGTTTTAAAATTATTAGAATCATAATAACCAAATAAATTACAAATTCCTATTGTATAACCTCACATAAAAAAAAACAAATATATACAGGGTTGCCCATATTCGACGGACCCATGTTTTTTTAAAAAAATAAAAGAAAAAAATAAAAATTTGGCGGTTGGCAATCTTAATCATTTAACTTGTTCCAAGTAGATTTTTTTACATCAATTTTTGAATATGATATCTCTCAAATGGCCGCCTCTGGCGTTGATGGCGTATTGTGCCCTTTTTGCAGCATTTTCCATCGTTTTCGCCAACATTTCGGCCGGAATAGCGGCTATTTCTTCACGAATGTTGTCCTTGAGCTCTTCTACGGTCCTTGGCTTGTTAACGTAAACCTTTGACTTCAAATATCCTCACAAGAAGAAGTCAGGCGGCGTCAAATCGGGCGAACGTGGTGGACAGTCCAAATCACCACTTTTCGACATCAAACGGCCCGGAAACAAATTCTTCAGAAAATCGATTGTTATGCGACTTGTGTGCGGTGGAGCGCCGTCTTGTTGAAACCAGAACTGCCTCATACGCTTTCGACGAATAATTGGCATCACAAAATTGGTCATCATGTCGCGATAACGCTCCTGGTTGATGGTAACAGCATGGCCATTTTCATTTTGGAAGAAAAACGGCCCAATGACCGTTTTCGCACTAACGCCGTACCAAACTGTGACTTTTTCGTCATGAAGAGGCACTTCTTGAATCTCCTGAGGATTTTCAGTGGCGTAAATACGGCAATTTTGCTTATTTACGGTCCCATTCAATGTGCACTTCTCACATTTTTTAATCTTTCAAAAGCACGTTGAGTTTTCACAATTGACTTCTTCTGTTGAATGTAAATTTCAACTATTTCAGAGCGCTCGCGTGGCGTGTATTGTTCCATGGTAAAAATCTGCTTGGACTGACGCTTCAAACGCGGTATGTCATTAAGCGATCTGACATCTCTGTCAAAAGTTATGGCGTTGCCAGATGGCCGTCGAATATGGGCAACCCTGTATAGATATAATGTTCAAAGAAAGTACAGTAGTATCTCGATATAACGATCTATATATTGTCAGCCCTTATCGTTAAATCGAAAATACCGTTATATCGAATGAAGTTTTTGATTGTTGAAACTGCAGAGTAAAACTATTTTTTAGTTTTATTATATGTATGTATTTATTATTATAAATATCTTATAAAAATAAAAATAATAGAAAACAAAAAATATGATATTCAGTAATTTTATTTAATATTGGCAAGCAATTATTTATAAAAACTAAGAGAATCCATTTTATAAAAAAGAAAAGAGTCTATGAAGATTTGAAGAATTGATTAATTGTTGTTTGCTTTTGAGGAACTACTACGCTAATACGAATGGCTTCTTCTTGAAGTTCTCTCAAAACTACCGATTTCGAAGAATCAATCAGTTCGCTCCATTTGATGCACATTTCAAAGTGTTTTATGACTTCTAAATGCTTTAGTTTCGATTGTTCTTCTCCCGGAAAGTTGATTTTGACATTTTCGATATTTTCCACGCTCTCTTCCTCTAAATCATGAATTTCTTCAACCCATTGATTTACATCATCAAAAGAAAGTTCGATCTAAAATAAAAATGATCACAGACATATGTTATTGCACAAATAGAAATATACTCACGTTTGGGAAGGTAGTATTAAGCATTTGAACTCCATTTCTTATGCCAATAATACCCACATCTTGACGAAAAAGAGTGGACAAGGGAAGATTGTCCTCTTCATCAAATTCTTCATAGTTTTGATTACAAATGTTATTCCAGCAATTGGCAATTGAAGATTCAGATAAGGATTTATGTGCCAAAGCTATCAATACTGTGGCTTCATATAAATCAGACTTTTTTAAAAATGTTGAAACATCAAGTGTATCTGATGCTATAAGTCTAGATAGTAGGCTATTTTTATAATGTAATTTTAGCAATCGAATCACTTTCTGATCCATCGGTTGTATAAGCGGCGTCACATTAAGTGGCATATAAACGGTCCATATTTTTTCAAAGGCTGTTTTTTTACTAGTTGTTCGGCGGAAGGATGGCATGGCGCGTTAATAGTAACAATAGCCTAGTAACAATATAGCCTTTTTTGGTAAATGGTTTTTTTCAAGGCAGGACTCCACCTAATATGCATTCATTTAATTCAAATAAATTAATAGAAAATAATCATTGAAAGCCATTGTAGTTACCTGCGGAACAAAGTTGTCAAAAAAGCATTTCTTAAAAATAGTTGAAGTCATCCCGCATTCTTGGATGAATCATAATCCACTGGTAAAGCCTTGTTTCGAAAGCAGCGAGGATTTTGAGCCTTTCCAAAAAGAAGAGGTAGAATTTTTTTCTTACCGTCTCATTGGCATTAAAAATTGCACTTCTACATAGTTCATGTTCAGACACAAGCTGCAAAAACTCTGTTTTGAAAGGTTTCACTAAATTGACTCTTGACGACAGCTTTTCTCCACTTTGCTTTAACAATCGTATACCGAATTTCTTTTTAAATCGGCACAACCATCCATAGCTAGCATTAAAACTTCCACTGTACAGCTGTTTATGAATTTCTTTAGCTTACAATTGTAATATAGCGCCACTGATCGGCATATGTTTTTTACGGTGGGCTTGGAACCAGGAAAACAGTTTTGTTTCCATTCTTTTGAATTCCCCCGATTTCATCGATCCTCTGTTTTATATCCAAAATTTGTTTTTTCCATATTGTGCAAAAGCTTTTTACCAGACTTTAAAATAGTCGATATAGTCGACTGGGGCAAACTATATTTTGTTTTTAAAGAACTTACAGATTCGCCTTTGCGGTGATCCTCAACGATCTTTAATTTTTCATTTAAAGATAGTCTCTTTCTTACAGACATTTTACTGCTTACTCCACAACGATCTGATCAACAATGGCAATGAGTGTTAAAAGCAATACAGAAACGAAAATACAACAACTGGGATAATAACGGTATTTTATTTTGCTTGGTTGCGTTTTTCTTACAATTGTTTCTTCTAACAAGGCATCGAAAAGGAAAAAATAATTTGTAGGAGAGCCCGACCTACATTATAGAACAGTGATGGCCAAACATTGAAAAAACATACCACATGTGGCGACGACGAAAAAAGCTGCTGACGCTCTGCTTCCACACGTATAGTGTAAGCAAAGCACTTCGTTGTGAACTGTTGGTTGTGCTCTTGTTCTTGCTTTTGTTTCTGCTTTTGTTCTCTTTGCTTAGTGTAATGGGCAGCTCAGTTGCTTATTATTGCACGCACACAAATGTACTTTCTTAGTATTATTGTGGCCATCACTGTTATAGAACCACTAACAAAGACACTCTCTGTTGCTAAATTCGAAAGTACGAAAGAGACCCGTAGTTGAATATAAAAACAATAATAATTTTTTCTTTTTAGTGTGAAATCGTTATATTGAGAACAACATTTTTGACACCCATCGTAATATAAGGTACACAATGGTAATGAATTGTTTCATCGTTAAATCGCAAAATCGTTAAATCGCATAATCGTTATACCGGAATACTACTGTATATACATTAGGGCGGGTCAAATTCTGGCTCAGCGAAGTTCGTAAAATACATGTAATTTCAAGACTTTTTCTCCACTACAGCATATACAAATTCTGAAAAAAAGCTGTGCGGACTTTCGTAAATAGATTCATACACATACATTCATACATTCATATTTTATAATTGAGAACAAAATCTATTTACGAAAGTCCGCACAGCTTTTTTTCAGAATTTGTATATGCTGTAGTGGAGAAAAAGTCTTGAAATTACATGTATTTTACGAATTTCGCTGAGCCAGACCTCCAAAAAATTCGTCCATACAAATTGACCCGCCCTAATATACATGTACACACTATTAATCATTATTTTGTAAATCACGCTATATCACCTTCTATTATAAAGAATTAATCAAAATAACTTGTATAAAACAAAGTATTTTTGTTTCTTTTTTAAGGTAAAATTTTATAAAAATATAAATTTTTCGTTTTCTATTTCTTTATTCCACACACACAGAATTCGTTCGAAAGTTTAATTATCATTTTTTGGCTTCAGTACTAATAAAACTTTATTATTAATTGCAATAGAGATGATAAAATAGACGAATTCATCATTTTTGTTTTGTATAATACGTTGCAAATCTCTTTATATTTGAATTAAATGACTGATGCAAGAAGTTTTTACAAAAAACCTCA
The DNA here is from genome assembly GCA_963920525.1 of Dichetophora obliterata. Lineage (NCBI taxonomy): Eukaryota > Metazoa > Arthropoda > Insecta > Diptera > Sciomyzidae > Dichetophora > Dichetophora obliterata. The sequence continues at coordinate 176,390,075 of OY986437.1, read as the reverse complement.
CTTTGGTCGAATAGCCGAAACTGGCCGTAACTGAAACCGAAACCGAATATTCGGTCGGACACTAGTTACAATTGTTATGAGCGAAGACATATTTCTTAGAATTGTGCGAAATCACAACGAAAACTGCGCTGTGATCTGTGCGAAGTTACATCTCAAAATATTAAAAGTTGTCCCAAAACAAATTTCAACTCGGTAAATGTTTTTAAACATCAAATTGTCCCAGAATATAATTTAGTTAAAAATGTTTTGTGAGTGGTGAGAGTTTGGAGGTGAGTTCACTTATTATCAAAAACATATCGGTACAAAGATTTGAAATTTTTGGCTGCCATGCCGAAGCGTCGAATATTATAAAATTTTCTAGTGAGAGTTCTATAGTTACGAACATATTTAATTTTTTTTACGATTTGCTGTCCTGTTTGATTATTTCACGCAGCAATTTGAAACCTATAATTTATTTCTCATTATAATTTAGTGAGTGCAAGCAATTTGAGGAAACTTTTATTCACACCGAATTGAGTGTTCACTACGGACGAAACACTCTTCTCAAGAGATTCCTCTAAGAGTGTTCACGCAGATTTTATTCACATCATCCAATAAGAAACAATGGGTGGTAGGAATAAAAAGTGAATGCGAGTGTTCACTTATGATTTTTGAGGGAACACTGAATTTGAGGTAAATAAAATCTAATTTTGTTAAACTTAACGAAAATACTCCACTTTTACTGTTTGACATTTGAGAGGGCTCTCAACTTTGGTGCGAATAAAGTTAAAATTTGAAATCTCTGTTTGAGTGAGTGTAACGGGGCGAGATTTTTGTCGGACACTTGACCGTCGTTCAAAATCAGAAAACATTTTTTAATTTCAAATTCATTTTGGGTTTAGAGCGGTGTTATCATCTCCGTGAGGCGGCAGCCTTGTATTTTTTGTTTTGAGGGCACCCGATTATAGCGCCCCTGGTTTTGTAGTGACCAAACTGACAAGGGCTGCCTCCTCACAAAGGTGGCACCAACGCCCCGGTCCAGTGACCCGCGCACAGGAGATTGGCACCGACTGCAAGTGCTGGTTAGCCAGGTGCTAGCAGTTCGGGAGATGTGGGGGAGGGTTCGTTGGAACCAAAGTGCTGTACCCTCGCCGCACAAATAATCACGTGCATATTTAACAACCAAAAATATCCCGCCGCGATGCAACCTGATTAAAAAAAAAATTTCGAAATCAGAAAAAAAATCTAATTATAAAAAAAACAGTCAAAGTGTTAATGTAATAGGTTGGGGTGTCCTGGCTTAACCGCTCAACCACCAAACTAAGGAGTCCAGATGTTGGGACTCTGCCCACACTGTTCCCACCCTGCCGTGTGGGTTCTGGGGCAATGATTATAGCCCCTCCCAAAAAGCTACATCTTCTTCTCCCTTGACCAAATAAAAGGATTTAACTTGAAATACTCATATTACAATGTTTTATTTAAGTAAGGTAAAAAGTAAGTTTTGAAGTATGTTTAAATTTTTTTCTTAGTGCTTTTTTGTCATTTAAAAAAAAGGTAAGTATTTAAGTGTGTTAAATTTTTTCTTGTCAGTGCGTGTCATGATTCAAATGAACGTTTTTTTTTATTTAAGCTTAATTTAAGTTTTAGTTCTACTCACATTTTAGTCTGTATACATTTTTTTTTCTTCGTTGAATTTAAATATATATTTTTAATTTTGTGAAAAGGTATTTATAATATATAATACATCTATCATTTAGCTAAATTATAATTTAATTTTTTTGGTTTTTTTAAATTTTAATTGAATTTTTAGTTTATTTAAATTTTAATATCCTGTTCAGTGGCTTGCATTTATTTTAAAGTTATATAGTTACGGTTTAATTTCAGATTAGTTTTATATTTATATTAGTTAAATTTTAGCTTAGTTTTAGATTATTCTTAGCTTAAGCTGCGTTTTTAAGCTTAGAATTAATTTTATTTTAAGTGTAAAATAAAGCGTATAATAGAGGTAAGTTTAAGTAAATTTCTCGTTTTAGATTTTATTTTGGCTGAAGTTTAATATTGAAGTCAATTACTTAAATGGTAATTACCGATTATTTCATATATGTTGTCAAATTATATTATTATATTATATTGGCATTGTTGCATTAAATTCAGTTTATATTTATTTGATTTTTTTTTGTTGGATTCACCTGGAGGTATGGAATCTTCCAAAGATACGTATGCCCGAGCTATACGCATGCACGATAGTAGGTATAATATGGGGATTCTGGGCCAGGCGGAGCAACGGAGCCGCTTGTGCAAGTTGACGACACTTTTTGCGGTTTTAGATAAGAAGTTGTATAAAATGTAAACATTTTTGTTATCTCCGTCCGTCCGTCCGTTTTGCGCTTTTTGATAAGCAGTTGCATAAAAATGTAAACATTTTTGTTTTTCAATGTTTGAGAAAATAATAAATTGCATTCTGCGGTTTTGATAAGAAGTTGAATAAAATCCCTTAAAAACAGAAATATTTGTATATAAAAATTTATTAAACATTAAGAATACGGCAATAAACAATCAAACACGGAATAAGCAACTTATAAAAATGGATTCATTTAAATGTGACAAGTGCCAATTAACCTTTAAGAAAAAGTTTAATCTAAACCGACACGTGAGAGTAAAACATGAAAGTCAACAATCGGAACATTACAAATGTGATATTTGCATGAAGTTTTTTACACGTAATGATAGTTTAGTGAAACATTTAAGACGACAACATTCATCTTCTTCAACACCAACTGCATCAACATTAACAGCATCAGCAGCGGGAGCAGCATCAAATAATGTACCAAAACTTCAGACGATTGTAACAAATACAAATCCAAATGTCTATTGCAGCGCATGCAAGAAAGATATAATTATAAAGAATTGGTCGTTACATCAGGACTAACGCACATAAAAACAATAGCGGTGAAATAGTAAACGAGCATTTAACTAGAATTTCGTCTGTATTTAATGAACGTATAGAAACATTTATATATAAAAATACCAATGAGGGTTTATTGAATGCCGAAATTTTTCTAGATAACGCTAAAAAAATTGTTATACAAACTCTTCAGGATATGTTACAGAAACACATCAACATTAAATTCAATATAGAATTGTTTTGCGAATACGTGAAAATGTGTGATAGTGAGATGACAATTGATATAAAATCTCATCAAACAAAAATGGTGATGATTCAACAATCAACAGATTTGAACTCCATTTTTGATAAAAAACGTAACAATTTAATAACAAAAATGTCAGAATTTCAAGAACGTGACAGCGGTTGGTCTCTCATCAGAATTTTACACTTGGAGATTAATATTAATCAATACAAGCCAATAAAAGGCTCCGAATATATTCGATTGCCTAAAAATATATTGAAGAAACATGCTTGTATAAATATACAAAATTCTGATGAATATTGTTTTAAATGGGCAATGATATCAGCCTTGTATCCTAACATTACTCACCCACAAAGATGTTCGAGTTATAATGTAGAAATTTAAAATCCTCTATAATACATTTGAAGAATGGTAAAACTCTCAACTTTGAAGGGCTTATCTTTCCGTTGAGAGTCAAAGATGTTATCATTTTTGAAGAAAATAATCCGGAAACAAGCATCAATGTCTTTGGTTACGATGAAGAGCTTAAGAGTATAGTTGGACCGTACTATACCACAAAGGAAGAGAAGAGTAGACATATAAATCTACTTCTGCTTCAGAAAAGTAATAAATTTCACTATATTTGGATCAAGAACATTTCAAGTTAAATATTATATTCATATCATATTTATCATATATATATATATAATTTGTTTTGTTTTTATTTTCAGACTTTTGAGTAATCAAGTGACAAAGCACAAGAGACGAATACATTTGTGCAATGTGTGCTTGCAGTTTTTTGAATCCAGCTACAAATTACAACGACGCAAACAGGAATGTAACAGAATCGTTACAAAAGTTCCGGATATAGAAAATTGTAAGGTTGTATTTCAAAATTATAAACATAAGTTAGACGTTCTTTTTGTAGTATATGCGGATTTTGAATGTTTTCTACCATCAGAAAACACTCAAAATTCAGGTTCAATAAGAACAGTTCAGACATTCCGTGCGCATATAGTTATTATATTAAGTGTAGTTTTAATAGTTCCTTAGATAAGTTTAGAATATATACAGGTCAAGATGCACCTATTAATTTTATTAAAACCTTAGTTAGCGATGCTAAGGAAATTTATAATAATTATTTAAGTAAAATTAAACCAATGAATTTCCTCAAACCATTAGAGTTAGATATTCAAAATAAAAGCACTAACTGTCATATTTGCGAAAAAAGTTTTAAAGAGGATGAGTATAGAGTAGCAGATCATTGTCATTTAACCGGAAAATATCGCGGACCGGCACATATTGATTGTAATCTAAATTTTAAAATTGCTAAATTCATCCCAATATTTTTCCACAATCTTTCTTCATATGATTGCCATTTATTTATTAAAGAACTTTCAACGATTCCTGGTAGAATAAACGTAATACCAATAAATATGGAAATATATGTCTCAGTTTCCAAACATATACATTTCGATGATGATGATGATAGCGTTGAACTAAGGTTTTTAGATTCCTTTAGATTTATGGCTTCTAGTCTATCAAACTTAGTCAATAATTTATCAAACAGAGATTTTTATATTTTACAGTCTACGTTTAACGATGATGTCGAATTCAATCTCTTGAAGCAAAAAGGTATATTTCCTTATGATTATTTTGATTCAAAGGAACGTCTTCAAGAAGAATGTTTACCTCCGAGGGAAAAGTTCTTTAATAAATTAACCAATGAAGAATGTAGTGTTGCCGACTATGAACATGCTCAAGAAGTATGGACAACTTTTAATTGCACAACACTACATGATTACTTAGAACTTTACCTTAAAGCAGATGTTCTACTTCTTACTGATGTTTTCGAAAATTTTAGAAAAGTATGTAAATCAATTTACAATCTTGATCCTTGTCAATATTATACAGCTCCCGGACTATCTTGGGGAGCGATGTTAAAGTACACAAAAATTGAATTAGACCTACTAACAGACATTGACATGATTAAATTCATTCAAAAAGGAATAAGGGGAGGTATTGTGCAATGTTCCAATAGACATGTTAAAGCAAATAATAAATATATGGATGACTTTGATGTTACAAAACCCTCAAATTACCTCATGTATTTAGATGCCAATAATTTATATGGTTGGGCAATGTCTCAATATTTGCCTGAAGGAAATTTTGAATGGGTTGATGATGTATCAACATTTCAGTTAAATGAGCATGCTAATGATTCTTGTGAAGGATATATTTTAGAAGTTGATTTAGAGATATCTTCTGCAATGCATGATATATATAATGACTTACCATTTTGTTCAGAAAATAAAAAAAGCCCGATCGGTAAACATCAAAAACTTATAATCGATTTGAATAATAAATCAAATTATATCATTCATTATGTCAACTTACAACAATGTTTACAAAATGGAATAAAACTTAAAAAAATTCACAGAATTTTAAATTTTAAACAATCGCCATGGTTAAAAAAATATATTGATTTGAATACTTTTCATAGAACGCAAGCTAAAAATGATTTTGAAAAGAACTTTTTCAAGTTATTAAATAATGCTGTTTATGGTAAAACCATGGAGAATGTAGATAAGAGGAAAGATGTTAAAATTGTTTGCGAGTGGGAAAATAGAGGAAAAAGATTGGGAGCTAGAAGCTTAATTGCTAAACCAAATTTTCATAGCTCTACAAGATTTACCGAAAATATGGTAGCAATACAACTTAATAGAATACATACCCTATATGATAAACCAATTTATATAGGGTTTGTAGTTCTAGAACTCTCTAAATGGAAAATGTATGATTTTCACTATGATTACATGCTTCCAAAATTTAGAGAGAACTTAAGTTTATGCTATATGGATACTGGCTCTTTCATCTATTCAATTAAGACTGAAGACTTCTATAATGACATTAAACCTGACATTCATTTAAAATTTGACACATCCGACTACAAACTCAACAATTCTTATGAGATAGAACGACAAAATAAAAAGGTATTAGGTCTCATGAAAGATGAAAATAATGGAAAAATAATGAGGGAATTCATTGGTTTGAGGGCAAAAATGTATTCTATTAGTGTTGAGGGCGATAATGATATCAAAAAAGCTAAAGGAGTAAAAAAATCAGCTTTGATGTCCCTCAGTATTGATGATTATAGAAAATGTTTATTTAATAAGAAAATTTATTATGATAAAATGTTAACTTTTAGATCTAAGATTCATAAGATATATACACAAGAAATTGAAAAAATTGTATTAAGTTATTTTGATGACAAACGTTATATATTAGAAAATGGTGTTAATACCCTTGCATGGGGACATCATAGATTATTAAATAAAAATGTATTAAAAGCTTGAAAACTTAGAAAATAAAAACAAAATAATTTTATGTTTTAAAGGAAATTTTTATTATTTAAAATGTAATATCTTCAGAAAATGTTCTTAATCGTCTAAAAGACAATTCACAAAAAAATATTGTTGAATCAATTACATTAAAATCGCTATCTATAGTTACTACTTCTACTTTAGTAACTATTTGTTTTTTAATTTGATCCATGAAAATCACTTTGGATTCTGACAGTATGCTTCTCGGAATGCCATTTGCATCGTCCATGGTCCTAACATTTTCCTCGCAGAGTTCGTCAATATTTGGTTGAAGCGCCAGAGTAAAGACATCTATGAATCGTGGATGCTCCCAAATGTATTTAAAATGGATGTAGTTCCCAAGATGACAGTCTGTCGTTGTCAACCAAAAAAAAGGTTCCGGGGTGGTGATGTGATAATTTTTTAGATCACAGTAAAAGTGCTCATCGAATTCATCCATGTTGATATTTTCCATTTTTAAAAAAGGACAACTTTATGTTTTTTTAATTATGTGTAAACTGTGCTGTTTTTGGAGAACTTTATATAGCAAAGAGTTTTAATTAAACCCTTTGAGTGCTACTATCAACAAAAAACCGCAGAAGGCAATTTGTTATTTTCCCAAGCATTGATGGGAAAATTTTATGCAACTGCTTATCAAAAGCCGCAGAAGACAATTTGTTATTTAATAAAAATTCACTTGTGGAAGCAGTTTTAAGATAAGTATTTTATTTTTTTATATTATCAATAAGTGAACATACTATGTAATATTATATTTTTGAAATAAAAATTGTAAACATAATTGACCACAAATAACTGTGTTGTATTTTTGTTTTTGTTCATAGTTGTAATATATTGGCGTCTTTAAGTAATTGATGAGTTCTAATGGGGGTTGCAAGTTTCCAAAGCTATCAAAATATTCCTTATAGTTTTTATTTTTATAGTAAGCTACCCAATGAGTACCGGGTCCGTTAACATCATCCAAATTGAGAATACCACATTCTTGAGTATACGGTTTTGTCGGTAAAGAATCTCTCATAAAAATTCCTCTAAAATATTTAAGAAATTTACAATATTTCATTAAATCCACATCGGTTAATGGTCTTTTAGGTAGCTTTCTTAAGAGTTTTTTGACTGAGGTCGTAAAAACAAACCATATCCTTCTTTATAAGGTTTTAGAAATAGACCTTTACCCATAGCTATTGACTCCATATATCTATTGTGACGAGTAGCTTCAGCTAATTGTTCTTTTCCATTTTTTATATTATTTATAGCTTTTGCTACAGCTGATCCCCCAGAAGCTATACCTCCAAGAGCACCTAGTGCTGTTAAAATGGGTATTAGTGGTAAAACTCCACCTATTTTTGGAACTGGGATTACTCGTGGTATATTAACTTGAGCTTTTTTTCGTTTAAAACTTGACTGTACAGCTTTATGGGCTATTTTATAAGCATCACTGAATGAATTAGGTTTCTTTTTTATCAACATTTTTACACCCTTTTTAACTGCGAACGAAAAGAGTTTCTCTCGATTCACTTTAGGGTTTTTATACTTTTTGCGCTTGGTTTGCCTTCTTTTCGATTTACTTTTGTCCTTGTTTCTCTTAATGGCCATTCCAAATTTAACTTTTGTTTTCATTGCATTTGTTACGAACCAAGCGTACGCACGTTCTTTCAAATCGCTATCTTTGGATGTAACTCTTTGCCAAGCTTTCTCAGATAAAATATTATCAGCCTGATGTCGTGTGTTTATATCTTTTGATTGTGAATATGCAGTATCATGCTCCTTACAAGCCGCATCCAATGGATTAATACCCTTATCACCTCTTTCTAAACGTTTTTGAAGTTTTGTTCCTGGTCCACAAAATTGATATCCCGGCAAATGAAGTTCAACTGGCAATGAATTTATTAAGTTGTTTATGAAACCATATCCTCTTTTTAACTGTTGCCGATGTGTATTATCTTTGTATATTATACCCATTTTCAAAATAAAATTAACATTTGGTTGTGAGTATTAAAAGGGAATGATGATTGTAGTTATATATGATTGATTTATATTCCATTTAATATAGTATTCAAAATGAGGTTAATTAAACAACGTATTCAGCTTAATGTTCATAATGCTGAATTATTTAATGATAGCGATAAAATAAGCAAAATTGTTCACAGTCCTCTTTTACCTAATTCAATACGTGCATTATTTGTTGGACCATCAAATTGTGGTAAAACTAACGTTATGATTAGTCTTATTGTGGATCCAAATGGCTTAAAGTTTAAAAACATATACATATATTCAAAATCTTTATACCAACCAAAATACGAATATTTGAAGAAACTCATTGTGCCAATAAAAGGAATAAATCTCTATACTTTCTCAGAAAATGAAGATGTTATAAGTCCAGATAAAGCTAAACCAAATTCAATTTTCATTTTTGATGATATTATTTGTGACAAACAAAGCACTATACGAAAATATTTTTGTATGGGCCGTCATAAACAAATTGATTGTTTTTATTTGTGCCAAAACTATACAAAAATTCCTAAGCATTTAATACGTGATAATGCTAACATGATTATTGTATTCAAACAAGATGAAATGAATTTAAAACATATTTACAATGATCATGTTATTGGAGACATGGATTTCAGAATGTTTATAAAGATTTGCAATGAATGTTGGAAAGAAAAGTATGGTTCTGCTGTGATAAATAAAGATGATACTATAAACAAGGGTCGGTATCGAAAAGGTTTTGATAATTTCATACATATATAAAAATCACTTCACCACCTGTTACACCTCAGATCAGTATCAGATATATACCAGATCAGTATCAGATATAAACCAGATTAGTATCAGATTATACCAACCAAAATACGAATATTTGAAGAAACTCATTGTGCTAATAATAGGAATAAATCTCTATACTTTCTTAGAAAACGTAGATGTTATAAGTCCAGATAAAGCTAAACCAAATTCAATTTTCATTTTTGATGATGTTATTTGTGACAAACAAAGCACTATACGAAAATATTTTTGTATGGGCCGTCATAAACAAATTGATTGTTTTTATTTGTGTCAAACCTATACAAAAATTCCTAAGCATTTAATACGTGATTTTGCAAACATGATTATTATACTCAAACAAGATGAAATGAATTTAAAACATATTTTCAATGATCATGTTACTGGAGACATGGATTTCAGAATGTTGGAAAGAAAAGTATGGTTTTGTTGTGATAAATAAAGATGATACTATAAACAAGGGTCGGTATCGAAAAGGTTTTGATAATTTCATACATATATAAAAATCACTTCACCACCTGTTACACCTCAGATCAGTATCAGATATATACCAGATCAGTATCAGATATAAACCAGATTAGTAACAGATTTTAGAAAGCTCACAGAAACAATAATCATGAAAAATACAATTACGATTACTTATATCATCATCAACTGCTGGACATAATAACCATAATAACGAAATAATATCTATCATTGAAGAGTTGAAAGAAGCTTATATAATTATATAGCTAAAAATGTTCAGGATACAAAATTACTGAAATACCATTGAATGTTATATACTTACCAGTTAATACCAGACAAATAAGCACTATTGTTCTTAAAGTCGTAGATCAAGGTGGTAACCTCATTAATTTCCGTGGTGAAAAAATATCAATAAGACTACATTTAAAGCCTATATAAAGAATGATTGTTTTTAATAAAAAGCATACAATTTATTATTTTCCCAAGCATTAATAAAACACAAATTTTTATATTTTTTATGGAACTGATTGTCAAAAACCGCAAAACGGACGGACGGACGGAGATATCAAAAATGTTTACATTTTATACAACTTCTTATCAAAAACCGCAAAAAGTGTCGTCAACTTGCACAAGCGGCTCCGTTGCTCCGCCTGGCCCAGAATCCCCATATTATACCTACTTACGATTTACATTCTATATCCTGCCCGGTTCAGCCGGGATGGACAGAATGCACCTACGTACTAAAACATACTCAATATTGGCAGTTAGTATTTTCCAGTAAGCACATTAATTGGCTTTTCAGCGGAATTTAAAAATTTAATATATATAAAACGTGTATTTAAGTATATTTAATTCTATATAAATAAGCAACATCGAATTAAATGATAGTGATTATCAATTTAAGGTACTCGAAAAACAATCCTGATTTCAAAAACAATCCCACTATACTCATTTTAACTGGTTTGCGGCCATTGTCCTACCCAAGGACCTACGTGGAAAAGTGATAAATCTCATATTCGCCAAATCAAAATCCCAATTAGTTGGATATGCATTTGGTCCAACGCAGGCATAAACTTGTGTGGAAAAGAGATATACTCTGGCACACCAATCCAGGTGATAGTGTGAGTTCAGTCTAATTTCAAATCAGGAAGCCACGTGAGCACGTAAATCACAATTCGATTTAAAATAAAAATATTGAAATACTGATTTATATTTGATGGTGCTTACTTTATAAAACATAATATCGAGACAAAAAGAAGAAACAGAACAATCGCAATTAACGATATATCAGAAAAATTAATCATGTTGAAGTTATTATTGAAATCACTACACATACATCGTAAAGTTTCATGAAGAGCGCAATTAGAATTGCACTGACTCAACTTGAACAACAGAAAATGTCTAGTTCCTCTCCTTGGGATGTTAAAATTTAGAGCTGAGATGAGATATTCCGAATAAATCCCGCCACGAAGTTATTTATACAGAAACATGACATTAAGCACCATTCTTCTGCTTCTTAGGGAAGGTAGTAAAATAATCTTAAAGCTTATTTGATACGATGGAAGCATAATATTGGGATTCCAAAGACTATAACGTATAGCAAAAAGTAAAAACTGTTTTTGAACGGAATGTAGACATTATATTACTGATGCATATTCAAGAATTAACCTTACGAGAGAGGTATATAATAATGTAGTAGTAGTAATGTAATGTAGTAGGATCACTGAATCTTTAGCCCATCTTTTAATGAAACCAAGTACTCCTTTTGCCTTATTTATCACCATATTGACGTGGAGATTGAAGCGAAGTTTTGAATCCATAATAACACCAAGATCGAGAAAACTGTAAACTATTTCTAAGTTAGTGTTATTTTTAGTGTAATTTATGTTATTAGCAGATCAGAGAATGTCATTTACTTACATTTTCTTAAGTTAAGATTTAACTGTGTAAGAAATGAAGAATCGAGAGACGATCTCCAAGTCACAAAAGGTAGGTTAAAATCACCCAGCACAATAAGAACGTCTTTATTTTTTAACAAATTATAAACTTTTTGTTGTAAAATTGATGAGTCACATTTAGGAGGAATGTAAGAGCAGGTAACATAAATAATATTATTATTTCATTTAACTGCAACGCAAATGAACTCAATGTCACTGGTGCTAAGAATTTTCAATTCTTCAGATGCAAGCGAGTTTTGAACAGCTATCAAAACACCACCACCGATCTTATCATGACGATCTTTACGAAAAATTTGATATTTATTGCACATTATTTCAGAATTTAAGATATTAGAGCGAAGCCAAGTCTCTGTAAAAATTATAATGTTATATTCGAAATCAAAACCGTTAATGAAAATATCGGAAAATTTGGAGTTAAGACCCCTGACATTTTGATACACAAGCTCTAATTTAGACTTGCGGTTTAATAATCGTTTTTTGGATGAGATTCAGGGCTATTTCGGGGACGCGGCAAATGTGCAAAATTTACCGGTCTTGGATTGCTTTTAAATTCAAATCGCGTATAATTGTGTTTGGCGCCAAAAGTTTACATCAACTATAAAATTAAATAAATTTTCAGGAACTGTTAATCTAAAAGAAGTAATCGATCTTACATTTGAATATTTGAATTTATGAACCGAAAGATGCAAGGAACACTTCAACTTTAATTTAATGAAAAAATCTATATCAACCTCTGTTAAGTTAAAATAGGTGGAGGGGCTGTTATACCACAAATGTCCATGTCATCAGCAATGTCATGTTCAGAAGAATGTAGTGTTGGAGTTGAATCTGTTTTTTGCTTACTACGCAAAGACATGTAGTCTTTAATATATTTAAAATCGTCGAAAAGAGGCTGGTATTTATAAAATTTTGCAGAAAGCGAAGAAAGTTCCTTACTTATTTCAGAGAAGCCTTGCTTTGTCTGCTTAAAAAGCTTGTAGAAGTTTATGTCAGCCAATCTAAATTTCTCGCAAGACCAACGCAACCCTTTACCTTCCTCAATACAATCCGCAACTCGACCTGTCAAGCCTGCGCATTTGGTATGAACAGCATTATCACATAACCAACATGATAAAAACAGCTCAGTTTCACCCCTTACAGAGCAGCCAGGCTTAGCACAAATCATATTAAAATAATGCAAGATAAAAGGACGAAAATAAGGCAAAAAAATACTGCACTTAATTGACAAGCAAAAATTATAAAAATTTTTTAATAAGAAAAAAAAATAAAAATTAGCGTTTAACCACCCTGTACTCAAAATTTCCTAAAAGTATACAGCGATTATTAAAAGAATGCAGCAAAAATTCAAAATACAATTGATGTACAACTGCTAATGTAAGAATGAGACAAATAATACCGAAGAACAAAAACAACAGCAACAAGCGAATATGAATTTAAAAACAACTTAAACTCAAAAACTTTGCTTCCACAGCTTATGAAAAATCTGTCATGTTTTTTCTTCTTTGATAGAATTTAATGGAAAAGTAAACAAAAATTATAAAATGCTGACTGAAAGACGTCCTCAAATGTCCCAAAAAGCACAAGTTTACACAAAAGTTAAAATGTAATATTCAAAAACACTGATATAACTTAAAAAATTTCAAAAAAATTTGAAATGTATTTCGATTTTAGTTTAGTTTAATTTTATTGCCTTTTAGGTCTTTATTTATATTTGCTCTAGGTTAGCTTAGTTTTGTTTTGTGTTAGTTCTATTTTAGTTTAATTGTATTTTATATTATATTTTAGTTTAAGTTTATTTTATACTAGTTTTAGGTATGGTAAATTTTGTTCAATTTAGGTAAGTTTTTAAATTTAAAAAAAAAATAGTCAAATGGTGTTTTTTAAAACAAATCTTAAGTGATGATATTAATAATAACAAAAATAAAATAAAAATAAAACCTGGTGTTCCAGTCATTTGAGGTAGTTGCTGCAGCTGTGCGTGTTGCTGCAGAGAGAATATATAAAGGAGAGAAGTCATCGAAACATTAACAGAATGTTAACATAAATCCAACGATCCGAATATTAATACGGTTCGAACAATTGGTTGCCAGCGTGTGCTGCCTGCAACACAGACTCTGCCAGCAGAGAAAAAACCACCACCAAATGCGAGACAAGCAACAACGAAAAACAAAACAAATACTCCAATTGAATTTTATGAATGAATTGGAAAAAAATTAATAAACAATTTGTACTGCTACTTATTGGTATGCTTGTGTGTTTATGCAGAATTTGTTTTGTTTTTTGCTTGACGTTGTTTTTATGCTCTATTTTATGCTTTTGATCGTGTTTCCGATATTTTTCTTGTTTGGCTGAGCTGAAATAAAAGAAATTGGCCAATTTGTGCTGCTTCTTCACTAAGCCAAATATGAAACAAGTGAATGTCGTTATGGCTTAACAAATTATTTCAATGCGCGAAATGGCGAATATATATTTTATTTATCTATACTTATGTTATATATTTTATCTTTCAATGTATATATTTTAATATTTTATCTATATATATTTTATCCATATTTTGTAAAATTCTAATTTATCTACAATCTTCTGGCCATGCATTTGTATGAAAAATTAAAATTTTTCGAAAATTAAAATTATGACTTTTTAAAAACGTGACGTTTGCAATAAAAACCAGCATATGAGTTCGATAGGAGTGCGCTAAATTACCGCGAGTTGATATTTTTGTTGTAAATTGAAAAACATGAAAATTTTTGGACTTTTTATATATTTCTCTATTTTTTGCACATAAAGCCTTATTTTGTGCATAAAATTGGTATGCACTTCATTTGTTATTGAATTGCCCCTAAAGATGAGCTATATAACATAAAAATCGGATAAAAATTATCAGAGCTTTGATATTTATATATTTGAAATAATTTCATTTTTTTTCTTATTTAGTAAAAATTAAAACTAATAAATTCAAATTTGAAAAAATTGCAATAAACTGCTATTGAAATGTTTTCTGAAACAGCATTCAATAAAAAAACAAACAAATTATGTGATTACGTTGAATAACTTGGTCGTTATTAAATTTTTTACTAGAAGTATAACATTTTGTGAATTTCGAGTTGGAGTATTTTTACCAAAAAAATTTCAAAAATGGAAAATTTAAAAATTCGCGGTTGGCTAAAGCATAGTCTTAAGCTTTTTCAAGCAAAAAATTACAAAAACCAAAATTCGAATAAAAAAGTTATAGCTGTTGAAACTTGCTGTTTTTTCAAAAATGGTCAAAGTTTTTGGCATTTCGAACATAAAAAAATTCATAAAAAATTGATATAATTATGTTTCTTATTTAAAATGACTTCAACAATATAAAAATAAATTTTCTGATTTTAGTTAGAAGAAATTTTGTAGTTCCAGGGCTACTAACATTTCAGACCCTGGTTTTAAGGTAAAAAATATTAAAAGTACCCCAAAAAAATACCAATTTTATTTTATGTTTGTGTGTCTATGCAGAATTTGTTTTGTTCTTTACTTGACGTCGTTGTTATTCTCTATTTTATGCTTTTGATCGTATTTCAAATTCTTCTTGTTTGGATACGCAGAGTGAGTGTCGTTTTGGCTAAACAAATTAATTCAATATGAAAAATATTTTATCTAATAGATAAAATTTATCTTAATATAAATTTTGGCATTTGAATTAATTTTTAATGTATTCATTTGTGGACATTTATGACATAATATGATATCCACATATATGTATTAATGTTCCTAATAAAAAATACCGCATTTTTCTGACTTAGGCAAAATTTGTAAAAATTACATACCCCTGCTTTTTTTATTATTATTGTTATTTTGAGGAAAAGCTTGAGGAATTCATTGCTTTAGCATCATCGGGACAATGCAATGGAAAGTTTTGCAGTTCTGAATGGTCGACTAATTGCTTATATTATTCTGATGGGAAAAATTTATGTGATTAAAATTTATATTTTATATAAAATATTATTTCTAAAAATAGTTTATAGTTAAATTATAGTTTAATTTTTATACTGCTCTAAATGATATCCTTTGTTAATGATATCTTCCAGGAGCTTCAGATAAAATTTCCAATAGAGAAATAAGTTATGCAACTGTCCGCAATAATTTTTTCAGTCTAGTTTCTGGCATATAATTTTTTATCGCAATAAAACGAGAATGATGTTATGTTCGAATAAAAGTTAAAACTATTCGTGAATGGTCTACCTTCTTATTTATCAAAGTTTCCGTTTGGACAATATGAGAAACTATAGCAGGAAAATTTGAGAAATCTACTCTGCAAATAAATTCTTTAAGTCTATTAGAAACTACACTGAGTCAGTATATCATTATGCATGGACTAAGGTAGTTTTTTTATAAAATATAATGCATCAAAATCTATATTGTCTTTCGGCTCCTATTCAGAAGCTCGTAAGATGAATTTTTAACATTTGTGCACTTTTACAATTTTCAATATACAAACACTGTTTCGAAAAGTTGTCAGAAACCAAACTTAAGGCTAGCAATACATGACCATTAGGATATTTGGGAATGTTTTTTTATAAATACCAAAACTTTATAATTTTGCAAAATTTCACTTTTTGCTAAAATTGCATAGCGGCTAGGTTCTTCAACGTAATGGCTCCATTTTTTTTCTGTGTATTTTTGTTTTACTTTTAGGATAAATATACACTACACATACACTAAATTTAGAGTCGACCTTAAAATGACAATTGGTAAGGCCATTACAATTTTTTGAGTCATAAATTCAAAAAGATTGTTAGAACGATGAATGTGAATCACTGGTGCAAAGACTTTGCAAAGTCATAGAAGAATTGCAACATCGGGAAGTAAGCTAAGTATTTCAAATGGTCAGATATTCGACATAGGAAATAAATTTTTTTTTTGTGGTGAAGGCAATCGTGATCGAAACTAACAAATTGCTTACGATTATCGTACAACTATTTCTACATCTAGCATATAATCACAACGGTGCTTTTCATAAGCAGGTTTTATTTGTAATAATATCCGAACAAAACTCTCCAATAAAAAATAAAACACGTGGATCAGCTTAATGATTACTTTAAAAATAATTAAAACAATAAATTTTATTTTGAAAAGTCTTCTCCAAAATTAATATGTCTTAAACACAAAAAATCATGAAGACGGTGTCAAAAAAAAAAATGTTACATATAGTTTACCTTTAACTGTTCTGTATTTTATTTTTTTTATATTTCTTGCTCTTTAACCATTTCAATGGCTAAGCTAAACTAAGACCAAAATAATTTTTAAGAAACAGAACAATTCGCAAATTTTTTTCATTTCAGCTCTGCGTATCCAAACAAGAAGAATTTTAAACACGATCAAAAGCATAAAATATAGCATAACAACAACGTCAAGCAAAGAACAAAACAAATTCTGCATAGACACACAAACATACAATAAAATTGGTTGGTTTTTGGGGTATCGTTAAAATTTTTTACCTTGAACCAGGGTCTGATATGTTGGCAGCCCTGGAACTCCAAAATTTCTTCAAACTAAAATCAGAGAATTTATTTTTATATTGTTGAAGCCATTTTTAATAAGAAACATATTTATATCAATTTATCTATGAATTTTTTTGTGTTCGAAATACCAAAAAAAAATCACTTCGAGCATTTTTGAAAAAAAAACAGCCAGTTTCAACAGCAATAACTTTTTTATTCGAATTTTGGTTTTTGTAATTTTTTGCTTGAAAAAGCTTAAGACTATACTTTAGCCAATCGTGAATTTTTAAATTTTCCATTTTTGAAATTTTTTTGGTAAAAATACCCCAACTCGAAATTTACAAAATGTTATACTTCTAGTAAAAAATTTAATAACGACCAAGTTATTCAATGTAATCACATAATTTGTTTGTTTTTTTATTAAATGCTGTTTCAGAAAACATTTCAATAGCAGTTTATTGCAATTTTTTTAAATTTGAATTTTTTAGATTTATTTTTACTAAATAAGAAAAAAATGAAATTATTTCAAAAATTAAAATATCAAAAGTCTGGTATTTTTATCCGATTTGTATGTTTTATATTTGTATGTTTTATATTTGTATGTTTCATCTTTAGGGACAATTCGATAACAAACGAAGTGCATACCAATTTTATGCACAAAATAAGGCGTTATGTGCAAAAAATAGAGAAATGTGTAAAAAGTCCAAAAATTTGTATATGTTTTTCAATTTACAACAAAAAGATCAACTCTCGGTAATTTAGCGCACTCCTATCGAACTCATATGAATACATGCTGGTTTTTATTGCAAACGTCACGTTTTTAAAAAGTCATAATTTTAATTTTGAAAAATTTTAATTTTTGTATTGCATAATTATGTATATTAAGATTGATAACATCTTCAACAGTAAATCTTTTTTAAAAAACTTTAATTTAATCAATCTTATTAATTAAACATTTTACAGTCGTATTTTTTTTTTTTTATGCATACATAAATTTTGGCATTTGAATTAATTTTTTATGTATTCTTTTGTGGACATTTATGACATAATATTATATCCACATATATGTATTAATGTTCCTAATGAAAAATACCGCATTTTGCTGGCTTAAGCCAAGTTTGTAAAAATTATATATCCCGGTTTTTTTATTATTATTTTTATTTTGAGGAAGAGCTCGAGGAATTCATTGCTTTAGCATCATCGGGACAATGCAATGGAAAGTTTTGCAGTTCTGAATGGTCGACTAATTGCTTATATTATTCTGATAGGAAAAATTTATGTGATTAAAATTTAATCAAAAACTTAAAGAATATATTTCTTATTTAGAAATTGTTAAGCTTAAAAATTATTATAGTTTATAGTTTAATTATAAATTTTAAATTTAGTTCCTGGCATATAAATTTTTATCGCTTACAATAAATTTAGAGTCGATCTTAAAATGACTATTGGTAAGGCCATTACACTTTTTTGAAATGCGAAAATTCAATGTGATTTTTAAATTTTAGATTAAACTTTACATTGAATTTAACTTTTACTTAAACCACTAATTTTACTTTATCGTTTTTATCTTATATTAATTTAATTTGAAGTAAATTGAAAAATTAGCAACCAGCGAACATGTGGAGCGTAAACTGTTAACTGATCTACTATTGTATAGATCAGGGTAATTGCTGTGCCCTGTTTCTGTCTTCTTTATAATGAGGAGCATGTGGAAGACTGCAAAATGAAAAAAAAAAATAATCCAGGGGCTTTTCTAGACAAATGTTCGTCTTTCCTCTCATTCATCCACTATTGTTGTATTACTTTATTTAATTAGCGATGACTTTAAATTAAATTACACAGTGTGTGAAATCATAATGACACGTGTGAGATAAATCCCCTAGAATTTTAGGTTTTATTAATCTTTACATAAATTACAAGCACTAAACTCAATATTACCTGTGGGGATTTATTCAAGTACTTGTGGAAATATACAAATTATTTGTTGATTTTTTATTTTTTATTTTTATTAACTTGTTATTCTTTAATTAACTTTATCAAATTTTACAAGTGCTTCAAATGACTAAAGAATTTTACAACGCTTCTAAAGAATGAATTTTTATCCAACTTTTCACTTCGGTTAAGAAAGAAAGATTATACCGAAGAAATCTTAAAGCTGGCTTGGGTATACATATTTCTTATAACGTTTTGCTTTAGCTAGTTTGTAAGTCTACAATTAAAGCTTTAAAGTGCTGCACATTAATAAAAGCAGAGACTATAAATACTTATAGACATTGCATGTGAAAGCTCCGGAACGGAATGAAAAATTTGCACGTACAAGACAAGAGACCCGACGAGTAAATAACCTAGCGAGTAATCGCTTGCATAGATTTGTGTTGCTAGCATAACATGTATAAGTTGCTTAAAGTTTTGTTTATGTTGCTAGAATTTATAAAAGAACAGCAATGATGCAGAAAACCACTGCTTATACATATATTTTTTAGATTTCTGAGTAGAGCAGCCTGACTTTGTTTAAATTTTTTTGGCTTGATTTGTTGTGGCTGCATTGGACTTTTTTTGTTACGCTAGGATTTTGTTCACGTTTTGGAAGCATTTCGTTGATCGTCAGATATAAATCATATTTTTGCGATTTTGTCTATCTAAAGCGAAGACGTTTTAGATAAATCGCTATATGTGTTTTATTTCTGATTGGATTCAAATGCTCCAAAGAACAAAATTTTAGAAAATTTATCAATCTCCTAATTGAAATTAAAATTAAATTTTAAAAAAATGAATTCAATTACTTATTACCTATTTTAAACATATTTAAAAGTAAAACTCTAATCTGCTGCACAGAGTTAAATCCACTCATACCTTTAAATTGTATTTTTTAAAGAAAATGCCATCAATTTTGTTTTCTTGTTTTTATTTCCTTGTAATTTAAATTGATATTCGGCTAATTTGTTAAAAAAAGTATATATTTATCTATTTGAAGCAAGGCGGTTTAGATAAGTCGCTATATCTTTTTTGTTTCTAATCGGATTCAAATGCACCAAAGGACAACATTTTAGAAAATTGATCAATGTCTTAAATGACATCAAAACTAAATTATAACAAAATTAAACCAATTATTTATTAACTATTCTTACCTTTATCCTTTCAAATTACATCAAAATAAAGTTTTGCAAAATTTAATCGATTTCTTTATTTACTATTTTTACTTTTATCCATTCAAATAATATCAAAATTAAATTTTAACAGAATTAATCCAATTATTTATTAACTATTTTAAATAGATTTAAAACAAAAACTCCAATAATAACTTTTAATTGATTTTTTTTTAAGAAAAGACCATGCATTTTATTTTCTTGTTTTATTTATTTAGAATTAAATTATGATTTGTCTAATTTGCAGGACAATCGGCAGCTACACGAATTGCCTTGTGTTATTCTTGTTGCTTTGCCTATTTTGTAGCATCTTCCAATTGGAGACTTATTTTTTTTTACATTTGATTAAATTGCGATTCGGCAATTTATATTATCAAAAAATATTATTTTTTTAAAGTAAGATGTAGGCTTATTAACAAATTGTAAGCTCTAATTTTTGTATTAAATAGTGAAAAAGAAATACATATATGAAAACCAAAACAACTGAAATGCTTTTAAGTTTTTTGTTATATTGCTGACTTAAACATGAATTATTATAAAATAAGTTTTGAAGTTTTTTGTGATAAATTTAAAATTTGCTAAATAAATGAAATTTTTAAATTTTTTTCCTTTTCCTTCGAAAATTTAAAAATTAATAAATAAATGAAATTTTTTAAGATCTCTTCTTTGCTTTTAAATTTCAATTATTTCAAATGTATTTAAGTTTTAAGGAAATACCATACAAAAATAAAAATAATTACAAAAGCCTGGGGGAAAACATTGCTAAATGAGGTGCACTTATTTTTAACAATATGAGGTGCATTCAGTTTTGAGTAGAGATGAGCGATATTTTGATACCGGTGATTTAGTCACCGTGATTGAAAAATCACTGGTAACTGTGGTGATTAAATACGATTAAAAAACCGTGATCAGTGATTGAGCTTTTGTTAATTTTTTGTCTTATGTCGTTTGCAGCGATTCGTGATATAACCAAGGATTTTTTGATTGTGCGAGAATTTTTTGTCTCTGTCTCTCAAGTACGCATATCATATGCACTTTGATATGAGTTTTAATGTTGGTTCGGTCACCATACATTTTTTTTTCTATTTTGTTTCAGTTTCTAGTGACCGGACGCTTATTAAAATTTGGATGGTAGAAGTCTATGCTATCACAGTAATCAAATGCATTATTGCAGTTCATGACATAATGAAAAGTTGCTTCAGCATTCGCCTTATTTGCTTCCTTATTTGCGATTTTTTACTTTTTTTAGTTTATTTTTAACTAGTTTTAACTAGTTTATTTATAAATTGACATAGAAATATATATCTCGCATTCCGTTTATGCATTCAACTTTATGCAAACTAGAAATGTTTTGTACCGTACTTCAGCACATACTATGTGCAGTAAGAAATAAAAGAAAATGTGGTTTTTCTATTATTTTAGTGTGTGAATTAAAGCATAGTAAACGCATTTTTAGTAAGCGAATTTTTTTTTTTTATTTTTCGTGGTGAAATATCAATACGTAATATAAAACTTAAGTAACAGTAATTAATATATTGATATACAACATGAAATATTAAACGGAAAGATTTTTCCTCTGTACTCGACAAAAAAGAAATTTTTTAAATTGTAAAGCCTCCCTAAAACAAATAAAAAAATAATACTTGCGAATGAAATTTTCAGAGTTTATTAACTCACATAAGTGTAAGTTTTTTGATTATTATTGGTTGCGTACTGGGGACACTTTAATGAACTTTGATGAAATGTACGTACAAGTGCGAAACTCTTTACAATGTAAATTCTTGCTTTTCATAGTAAAATTTTCGAAAATATGAGCCACTAAGGCCGCAAAAAATATGAAAGTGTTTGACATCGACAAAAAAGAAATAGAGGACTCGAAAAAAATTTGAAACTGAATGGGCAAAAATTTAAAAGATGCCGAATATACGAGATCACATAATTTTGAGGCAACAAAATAAAATTATCTACAATCATGGAATAGTAAAGGTCCCAACAAGACACAATTAATAACATTTTAATTTTAACACGTATTGTAAACTTTTTTTAAGTGTTCACTGTACGCAACCATTGGGGACACCATACGTAGCCGACCGAAATTTTAATTTTTATAATTTTTGCTTAAAACTTTCAATTAAAAACAAAATATTGAATTCTATACTATTTACACTTTTTATACATATAAAATTTATCTTGAAATTTCAACACATTTCGCTGATTTACTGTTTTTTTTAAATGAACTGAAACCGCAGTCTTTTTGGTGTCCTCCGAACGCAACCAAGTAGATACTTTATATTTAGAATATTGTTTTAATAAATTGTTTAAACCAAGTTTAAATTTAAAGATAGACATATACTGAACCAAACTGGATGCAAGAAAAAAATATTTGAGTTCGTTTTATCATTAAAAAGCACCAAAATATATCTACATTTAAGTACTGAAAAATGTCCCTGAACGCAACACGAAATGAGTGATATATTTATAATTATTTTAAAATTTTTCAAAATTGTATAACACTTACCAAGACATATGGTTGGAATTGAACCACTTTTTAGGCGTGAGCCTCCTCTTGATTTTAAATTGATCAATATGCCAGAAACAGGCACTTTGAGCATTTCTAATAAACAGTTAAATTTCAACAGTTATAACTTTTTTTAATGGTCGCTTTTTTTTTGGAAAAATTGCCACAACCGCCTGCGATGTTGTTTTTTAAAATTTTGCATTTTTGGATTTTTAGGAATTATTTTCGCAAAAATACTCAAACTCGAAATTTTGAAAACGGTACACTTCCAGGAAAAACTTTCAAAACGACCAGGTTATCCTACGTTATCTCATAATTTTTTGTGTCAATATTAGTCATAGTTTTAGAAAGTATTTGCATTGAATTTTATTGAAATACTGACTTATTTGAATTTTTGCGATTTTTATAAAATATAACGTAAAAATTCTCAAAATCAAAATTTACAAAATGTTGCACTTTCAGTAAAAAATGTCATAATGAACTAGTTATTTAACGTAATCACACAACTTTATTGTAATTATTTTAAGTTTTGTCTCAGAAATTATTTTAACAACATTTTTATTATCAATTTTGAAAATGCTGATTTTTATTTATTATGTTATTACAACAGGAAAGAATTTTAAATTTTTTCGAAAAGTAAAATACCACTACTCTAGTACTTTTCACCTGATTTTTAAATTTAATAACTTATTTTAAATAACAATTAAATATAAATCGAAGTGCGTACCAGGCTTTTTAAAAAATACTTCAAGTGCTGTTTTTATTACTTCTTTCTGTAAGATAAGAACTTATATCGACTTTTTGTAACCTTAAATTTAATATGTTAATTTATCTTTCTACTACGTTACTTTATGTCTATTTTTATGTTACTATATTTATAATTTTTTTACAAGCATAAAGACAAATCTTGTAAAGCGCAACAGTATATAGAAAAAGTTATGTAAAACAAAATGTGTTAATTTTCCATGTAGACAAGATATCTTAATTTCACATAATTTTTGAACACATTTTTCTAACTGTGACGAAATTTCCTGCAATCAATATTGTATTCAATACACACATACATATGTATTAAAATTTTAATTAAAAATTATAAACATGTAAGTTAAACTTTCGTTTATTAAATTTACTTAAAAAAATATTTTTCGCTTAAAAGCGATCTTTATTGTATCAATTATAAACTTAAACTATCCTAACATTTTCCATAACTTAAACACTTCACCTTAAGCTACTCTGCCGCCGGTATTGTTTTTGTTTTATTTTTGGGGACACGATGTTGCTGACGTTGAGTCCCACGGTATGTTGAACTGCAGCGGATGCTCGTGTGTTGGAAACCACGGTGTCAGCATATTATTCATTAGTTGTAGAGTTAAATGTTTATCACCTTAACTATGCGCGTGTGTTGGAAACCACGGTGTCAGCATATTATGTAGAATTAAATGTTTATCACGTTAACTCCTCCGCCCTTAAATTCGAACGTCCTCGTTCGATGACCGTAGGTGTTTTGAAATGTCTTCTATTCCAATTACTGTTGATTTGGTGATTTCGTCTTGTATTTGGGTCGGTAATTTTTTATTGCAAATTTTCCTTGTTTTTAATTTCTCTGAAATTTTGGCGGCTATGACTGTTATGGCTATTATTAGTGAAACTATGAGCGCTAAATTTGACGTTAGACCAACTTTATTGGATTTATTGATCATCTCTAGCTTCTTTCTGTTTTCTATCGATAGTTCCTTCATCAATTGTAAGGACAGCATCTCCTCAAGAGGCGATTTTGGATTCTGTTGTTGCAAAACGGCTGGTAAGGGTTGCAAATCGCTCTGTAAAACGTAAAACAATCTTAACGTAAAAAATCTTATTTTGCACTTTAATTGTGGAGTTGTGGTGCTTGATTATGAATGTTCCACTTAATTCCAGTGATTGATCATCGATCTCTATTGTTCCATTGAAGTCATTTAAAAACAGTATTCCTGGCTGCAATTCTTCTATGATAACTATGTGGTCGGCGTTCATACTCGTACAGTTTGGGCTTTTACTATTAATAAGGCTACTAATACAATTATCATTACCAATTTCCTTAAGACTACTTTCATTACAAATAGTTATTTTATTATATTCTTTACATTCATTTCTTAGTCCATATATTTTTCTTTTTCATCTTAGTATTTCTTCAAAATCAATTTTATGTATATTGTTATGCTTTCTTACTCCTTTGAGTCGTATTTTTTCACAAATTTCTTCATTAGTTGTAGGTAAGCTTAAAATATAAATTATAGATGTGCCATTTGCGGCTATTTTTATATCACTAAATTCTAATTCTTCTTCAATATTTATATATGGGATTTCTTCTTTTTCAATTAATTTTTCAATAGTACTTACTTCTACATTAGATAATATAAATGAATTTACAATATTTGATTTTCCCAATGTAAGGCGTATTCAATATTGACAATCTCTTCTTTGATTAATTGAAGTTTATATTTCATTTTAAGACCTATTTCTAATTTAATATTTTCATTATCTTTAATGTTCTTTAGTATTTCATTACATCTATCATTTATTTTATTAATCTTATCCAGAAATTTTTTGTTTATTATTATTTGTTTATCATTATTTTCTAGCAAATTATCTATATTTTTGTTTATAATTTCCAGGTCATGATGGTCCGGGCTACCGGCAATCCATTTCCATGCCGAACCGATAAAATCTAAAGATCTTTTATTCTTTGTTTTAGGAATGAGTTTGGAAAGGAGTGTGTGAATTTGGGTTGTCTCGTGAACGAGGAAAGGATGTAAGGGATGATTGTTCGGGATTTCTTGTGCGATTGTATTTTCTAGTTCCTTCATTAACTTGCCATATTGTTCTGTGTCTATTATATGGATTATTTTGAAGGTTCCCTCTTGTATTTTTGCTGTTCCGTCTTTTAATGTTATGAGCTGTGAGTTCGTGTAGTCCAAAATTTGAATATCTGCACATGTGAGCAGAGTTATGCCAACAACCTAAAAAGAGGGTGTTAATTTTTAATAAGACTTTTGTGTACAGTTTTTCCTGTTTCGGTAATAACGGTTGAATTTTTATTTTCTCTAACTATTTCTTTCCTGTACTTGGGAGATACAATAGTTTGTTTCCTAATCTTTTGTTAACTTTTACATAGATGACTTCTCCAACTGTAAATTCTCTGATAGGGGTCTTTTTCCTATTGTGATATTCTAAATCTGTATCTTGTTTCTCTTTGATCTTGTGTGAGGTTCTTTCTCTTTCTCTTTCTAGTTCTTCAGGATTATTAGAAAGCTCTCTTGCAAAAAAACGTCTTTTGGTTTTTTGTTTGTCGTTGAATGTATGGAGTTGTTGTATTCAAGAATAGCTTTGTCGAGAAGTTCTGGGAATGTGTAATGAGGGTTTTGAGATTTTAAGCAGCGTAACACTTCAGATAATGTTGAGTGGAAACGCTCTATTTGGCCATTCGCTGTACTTATATATGGAGGTGTTTTAAAGACTGTTATATTAAAAAAATTTTCTACCATAAAAAGAACGGCATTAGAGTTCAGAGATTTTTCGTTATCTACTACTATGGTATTTGGAACACCGAACGATAGTATTAGTTCTCTT
Source organism: Dichetophora obliterata (assembly GCA_963920525.1). NCBI lineage: Eukaryota > Metazoa > Arthropoda > Insecta > Diptera > Sciomyzidae > Dichetophora > Dichetophora obliterata. The sequence goes on along the minus strand of OY986437.1, from coordinate 176,363,634 downwards.
AGTGGTTGTTTGATGTCTTCAGCGGATCTTGATTTAAGAATTCTTACTAAGGCGTATTTTGAAAATTTATCAATGGCTGTAAGAATAACACGTTTATTCGAAAAGTAAATGTCTATATGTACTATCTGTCCAGGGTATGTAGGTATAGGAGTCGCTTGTATCATAGGCCTACTGGGGTGCCTGTCATATTTATGTTCTTTACATATTTTGCATTATTTTGCTATTTTTTCAACCTTACGACGCATTTGGGGGAAATAAAATTTAGTTAGAATCTCTAATTTATTTTCTTTACTATTTCTGTGTGCACGTTCGTGTTCTCTGATAATCTCAGCTTCTTGTTGATTTTCGTCCACTTAGTCTGTCACTATTTTCCTAGTAAATCTAATTCTATATTGTCTGAAGTGGATAGGATAAATTTCTTGAATTTGGCCTAAGATTCTTTCACTGGTCTGTAAGCCGTTTATGACAAATGGATTCAGGTAACTTTTCAGAATATCAATTATTCTGTTGTCAGAAAATTCTGGTTCTATTATTGTGTGTCGGTGGTAAGTAGGGAATATTATTTTGAAGTCATATGACGTTTCATGCCCTTCCATAAGGATGATTTGATTTTTGAACACATTTATGGGTTCTTCTGCAATCTGAATGAGGTCTTGTCCTGAGCTTTCGTCACTATGTTGAGTTACAGTTAAAGGGTTGACATCGCTATTTATCGGTGGTCTCGATAGTTTGTCGGCCACAACGTTGGTTCTACCGGGTTTGTATCTTAACTCGTAATTGTATTCTTCTAATATTGCTTTCCAACGTTTTAGCTTGTTGTTTGTATTTTTATTGCTCAACGCGTAAGTCAGAGGTTGATAATCTGTAAATATCTTAACAATTGCTGGACCGTAGAGATAATTTCTGAGAGTTTTTATTGCCCATATAATGGCCAACATTTCTCTTTCATTGGTTGCGAATTTCTCTTCTGACTTAGAGAGAGTTCGGCAGATAAACGTTATAGGCTTTCCGTCTTGTTCTAGCACTGCTCCTATCGCAAAGTTAGAAGCGTCAAGTGGAATTCTTTTTTAAAGTCTGGAAATCTAAGAACAACATCTTCGGATATGAGAGAGTTTTTTATTTTTTGAAAAGCTTCAAGAGCGTCGTTATCAAATTTTATAATTTTTTTTACTAGAGGCTTGCTTGGACGTTCGTCCATCTTCCCCTCTGAGAAGGACTGTCAGGGGTTTATTTTTATATATAGAATTCTTGGACACTTGTCCAATCTATTAAAGAATCTAAGTGGAGTTGGTAGTCGTCTTGAGCTCTGACATGCTTGATAGCTTTTTCTCGCGTTAGTTTGTGCTTGTTCATAAATGACCTAATAATCCACTCGGGCATCATCGCATTGACAAATATAGAAGTGTACGATGGTATGCCTTCACAATCTGGCTCATAAGTATCTTGAAGTTTGTTCATCATTTCTAATGGTTTGTCTCTATCAATTAAATTCATTACCGTGTAGTTGTTGATACCTTTGTAATTTTTTATTTGGTTCACTTTTTTCATGCTTTTCCGAAAAATTTTATCTAATTGTGGCTTGAATTGCTCGAAGGAGTCAAGTATCTCTTTAAGACTTAAATTCTTTATATTTAATGTTTCCACCTTTTCAAATCTTTTTGGAGGATTTGATATATTTTGATTTGGAGGGGGTAGGTTAATATTTGGGAGTTGGAAATTTGGTAAAACATTATTAGTACGTGAAGGTTCTGTCATGGTATTTTTTTTTGTATTTTTCTTTTACGTGCTTGGGAATTTTGGAGATTTTTTCGTTAAAAGGATTTTTGATTTGATAGTTAATTGATCACTCTTGAATAATTAGTTTTTTAAAGCTCTAAAATATAACTTTCAAAAAGGAAAGAAAAAATTCTTCACTCTTAGGTCAATGGTTATAAAAAAAAATTTTAAATTTTTTTAAATTATCTTAATCTAAAATTTTTCTTTAAAATATTTCTTCACTTTTATTTTAAACTAAATTCATTAAATTATGTTGCTTTTAAATTTTCTAATTTTTTCTTTTCGAATGATTTTGAAAAATGTTTCTTCACTTTAATATTAAACTAAATTCATAAAATTATGTTTCTTTTAAAATTTTTTTATTTTTCTTTTTAAATGATTCTTTAAAATTTTTCTTCACTTTAATACTTAACTAGACTCATAAAATTTTTAGTTTTAAATTTTCTTATTTTTTCTTTTTAAATGATTCTTTAAATTTTTCTTCAATTTTAATAGCACAAAAATTTATTTTATATTTTCTTAAAATTTTCACTCTTAATTTGATAATATTAATTTAATTCTTACAATACTTTTTCCAAGAACATCCCGCGCTGGTAAGAGTTTTTGAATCCGTTTTGTATCGATTACTTGGGAAAACTTTTTACACTCCCTCGCGTTTTTGTCTCTCTATAGATTGACACTTATCCTTGGTTCGGCTGTAGTTGATGAGATGAACTTTTTTTGCGAATAGCAGCGTGCTACTTTAGGACGACTTGTGCTTGTTTCGACTTATCATTGGTTCGGCTGTAGTTGATGAGGTGAACTTTTTTTTGCGAATAGCGGCGTGCTACTTTAGGACGACTTAAGCTTGTTTCGACTTATCACTTTTTCACTACAACCACGTTGGGCGCCAGTTAAACTTTCGTTTATTAAATTTACTTAAAAAAAATATTTTTCGCTTAAAAGCGATCTTTATTGTATCAATTATAAACTTAAACTATCCTAACATTTTCCATAACTTAAACACTACACCTTAAGCTGCTCTGCCGCCGGTATTGTTTTTGTTTTATTTTTGGGGACACGATGTTGCTGACGTTGAGTCCCACGGTATGTTGAACTGTAGCGGATGCTCGTGTGTTGGAAGCTACGGTGTCAGCATAATATTCATTAGTTGTAGAGTTAAATGTTTATCACCTTAACTATGCGAGTGTGTTGGAAACCACGGTGTCAGCATATTATGTAGAATTAAATGTTTATCAAGTTAACTTGTATGTTTAACAGAAATCAAACAAAAAATAGTATGTCGAATAACTTTCTTCGATTCGATTATATGTAACCAAAAAAAATGGCTTCATATATGTTAATAATGCGGTAAGGACTTTAATAAGTTAAATTTTTAAAATTGTTGAAATATATTTTTTGTTTTGAAAATTATTTGAAACAAATTTTCAAATACATAGATATTTAGAATTCTTCACAATAATTATTATCACATATTTTTCATATCAAATCTAATTAAAAGAAGGGAAATATTTGTTGCAAATATTTCGTAATAAATGTAAAATATTTTCAAAAACTTAATTGATCATGAAAATGTGATATTTGCTTGGTGTTCTATTCAGCTAAGAACAAAACAAAACAATATCGGCTAAGTTAGAAATATTCTTATAATATGGTTGACAACAAGAACAACAACAGCAACGCTCAGCTGAGCTTGAAACGTAACCAATTCGGCATAGAAAAGGAAACATGCAAATAAATTCGGTAAAAACAGTGAAAATTAGATTTTTTGCATTTTCATTTATAATAGTTAAATTATTCCTCTCCTCCGGCCGCTCATCCTCGCCACATGTCTTCATTAGCAAACAAGTGTACTACAAAATTCTCTCAGCACGATTTGTTTTCGGTCGACTCATTTCATTGGCTTTCAGCTTTGCTCTCAATATCGTGTAAGGACCAAAACTACTGCGAAGTTTTGCCCTTACATGTTTAATACTAATGTAATCATTCTCTTTTCAGGTTCCCGCTGGGTTGTAGGTCGACCCAGAGTAAGGGAGAATGTCCAAGTAGGCATTAGGGATGTGAGGACATGCCCGAGGAAGGTGTAGTTAGGCACGTCGTTTGTCGGCTAACTTATAGTTATTAAGTTAGGTTTAAGAAGAATGAATTTTTAGTAATAAGAATATAAATATTAATTTCTTTTTTTATTTTTTTTTTTATTAAAATATATTTGGATTGAAATACTATTTATTTAAATGTGTATTAGAGAACATACACATTTAATAAAATAAACTGTTTTCTACTAAGCTGAACAAATATCTTTTATTATCAATGCTAGATATATTAGAATATGTGGGGTTAGATATATTATAATATAAAGATAAAAGCTTAACTCCAAATATAAAATAACATAGGACAACCAGAGTGTGTTTCTTATAGCAAGAAACTATAGGCATTACACTACACATAGGTACAGGTAATGTAGGCACTCATTCCTACTGGGGTGACGATACCAAACATGAGTTGTTTTTATCGTCATGAGGTCCAAGGTTATTATTAATTGCGCACTAGAAATTGTGTGCATATTAATAAAGTGGCGTGATGTATTCTTTAATGGGTTTCTTTCTTATATTTGCATGTACTAACGGGACGATCGGACGATGTCTAGCTAGAAGTGAACACCTGCAATGGAAAAAACCCAAGTAGAGGAAGACAGTGGCAGGAGCCACACACGCCAGAACGAGATAGCTAAGGAGTCGGATACTCAACAGCGAGGTTCGAAGAAAAGAACTGGAAGAAGTTCAGGCATTCAGTCTTGTGCCGCGAAGAAGTTAAGTCATTCAGTCTTGTGCCGCGAACGAGTGAAGTTCAGTCAGTCTTGAGCCACGGATCAGTGAAGTTTATTTTAAATAGTGCCAAAACGCGAAGCCGAGTAGAAGTCTACGTCAACAGTGGTTGACAACTAGGGCAGAACCGCGACGTCTACCAACAGCAGCAGCGACCGGACTTGGGAGCGCAGTCGAGTTGGCAGAAGGACCTGCAAGGTCGATAGCTCAGTCACGTCGAAGCAGTAGAGTATAGCGCCGACAGCGCAGTCACCGTCAGCAGCAGCAGAGAGTCAGCGCTGGCAGTGCAGCCACGATCGGCAGCGGCGAAGCTGCAATATCGACAGCGGCAAAAATTACCGCCAACAGCGCAGTCACGATCGGCAGTAACAGAATTACAGCGCCGATAGCGTAATTGATAGTAGCAGCATCGCATCGGAACTTCGTGACGCACTCTACAACAACGACCATTGGAGTTCTAAGTATCACCCCTTCATTTATATTAATTTAAAGGTTTACTAAACTGAATATATTGTATAGATAATAAGTATTTTCAAATCTTAACGTAATTTCTAACCTTACCAATATTAATTCCTTGCATGTAAGCCTCACAGCTTTTGCAGAACGGCTTCAGTGCCACAAAATCCCACGTATTCCCACTTTCCTCCTAACCTTTTGGTGCCTGCGTAAGATGAGACTAGTCGCACAGGTGCTCTGTTCCTAAACCCTGCGTAAGCCGAAATTATTCGCACAAGGGCTCCTTACCTTTTGGTACCTGCGTAAGATGAGACTAGTCGCACAGGTGCTTCCAAACCTATCTTAAAGTTAGCAATAAACACAGATATCCTTAATTTCCCACATATTTCCTCCTAACCTTTTGATGCCTGCGTAAGATGAGACTAGTCGCACAGGTGCTCTGCTCCTAAAACCCTGCGTAAGCCGAAGTTATTCGCACAAGGGCCCCAACCTATTTGTACCTGCGTAAGATGAGACTAGTCGCACAGGTGCTCCCAAACCTATCTTAAATATAGATCAATAGCCACAAGTACTCACCATTTCCCGCATATTCCCACTTATCCACCTAACCTTTTAGTGCCTGCGTAAGATGATACTAGTCGCACAGGCACCCTGCTCCTAAATCCCTGCGTAAGACGAAATTATTCGCACAAGGGCTCCTTAACATTTTGTACCTGCGTAAGATGAGACTAGTCGCACAGGTACTCCAATCTTAGAGCCACTCCCATTGTTTAACCCATTTTCCCCGGCTGAGTACGTTAGAAAGATTTTAGTACACCAAATCAATGAGATTACACGTAAGGACACAATCAGTACACATATGAATCCATAGTCAATTAAAATATTCATTGGTAAGCTTTATTTAATTATAATCCAATCGTAAATTACAATATATTTTACATGCAGAGTTTAATTAATTAATTAATGGTCGAGTAATTAAAATATAAACTATTGAAATAACTAGATTGGTTAGACTTAAGATAGGTTAAGGAATTAAATTGTGAAATAAAAGCATTGTTGATTATAATTTAAGACCCAGAGTTTGATTTGGCGTTCGTAATTTATATAAATTATTGCAACGATCCTCAGTCCGGCGAGCGTACCTCAGCCTTAGGAAAAACACTTCGTTACAATGGCGCCCGAGCAGGGACGCCAAATCAATCTCTAGAAAAGAATAAGCTAAAAACTTAATTTTTATTATACAGTGCTTTCAAAAAAATAATTCGCAATTATTTCTTAATATTCATTTAGACAAAGACGGTTTAATCAATCTAGTGAGGCAATACAAACCATGTTTGAATTGCAAGAATTTTCTATCATTGATTTAGCTATCAATTTATTTGTTTGGCTTGGACGTCTCTAAATTGCGAGTGGCAGATAGTTGAAGAATCCTATTTCCTCGCATAGATTTAAAGGCGTGCAAGAACGTACAAGGTACGGAGCAAATTATATAGCAAGACTAAAGTTTAAATATTCCAGGGTCGTATCAAAGATAGGGACAAAGCCTATCCTTTTACTTAAGAATATTTAGCTTCTGACCAAAGGGCCAAAGCTATCAGTTTATTTGTTTCGATTAAACGTACAGGGTACGAAGCAAATTATATAGCAAGGCTAAAACTTTAAATATTCCATGGTCGTTTCAGTGATAAAAGCACAGTTTTATCCTTTTACGTAAGAATATTTAAATTCTGACCCAAGCGGCCAAAGCCAATTAGAGCCGTCGTAAGCGTGACGTTATTATAAAACGTGAAAAGAGTAGATAGTGAAGATCGTCTCCTCACATCCTTATAATATTTAGCTCTCTTGGTTAAAAGATAGTTGAAGATTCCTATCTGGACTGTTTCATTTTATATTCCCATTGTTTTATTTGTGTTGACTCGAATTTAAGGTGGAAAAGAACCACCGACGCGTAATCGAGCCTAGAATTTAGCGGGTAGCAAACCGAATACGGTGTATAATCTGAAAATTGATTTCTTTTCTACTTTTTTTAATTTAATTAAAATTTAACAGGTGATTAAGCAGGTAATTACGGTGAGAATTTGCAGAGGGTAAAGGCCCCTTACATTTTTTTTAGCTTTAGGTGGGTTGGTGATCGGTAAGGAAACATACGTCGCGGCAGTTACCAGAGATAACCGCTAACAACAATTTGGTTCGCACCTCCTGGATTTATAGTCTTCGTAAAGACGATTTGTTAATTTACGCACAAGAGTTTGGGTTTGGTGACGAAGGAACGGTGGAGGAGCTTCGGAAAAAATTCGCAACCGCAGTAGCAGACAGTGACGAGGATCCAGAGCTACAAAAGCGATTGGTCGAGCTGGAAAGCAAGCACAGCGAAAGAAAGACGCCGTCGCCTCGACCAGGTGGCTCAACAGCGATAACCAGCATAGCAGGCCACGAAGAGGTACCCATACACATCACCGTGCCAGAAATGACAACAGGGCGAAGTAGACAGCACGAGACGCCGTCATATGGAAACATCATGGATCAGGTCCGCAGATGGGCGGTCAGGTTTAACGAGGGCCGAGACCCACTAGAATTTGTCGAGAGGCTAGAAGAGCTCTCATGCGTCTACAATTTGGACAAAGACCACCTGCCGAGAATGATGCCAGAGCTACTTCAAGATGGAGCGCTAATCTGGTGGCGAAATAATAAAGGAACAGGCGAAACATGGACACACTTTAAACACCGTTTCTTGACGTACTTCCTGCCAGCCCGTTCCTTCGAACGTCTGGAAGATCAGATTCAGAGCAGGGTGCAGCAACCACAAGAGAAATTTAAAACGTTCAGCTTGGACCTTATTGATTTAATGCGGCATGCGAATTGGACGGTGACGCAACAGCTGGAGCGGATATTTAGAAATTGCCGCCAGGAGTACCAGCTCTATATCCGACGTCGTGATTTCTCTACGTTCACTGAATTATTATCCTTAGCTGAGGACTACTAGCTGATTCGAGGGACAGAGATGCCAACAAGGGCGCCCTAGCGTAGCAAAGAAGAGATGCATCGGGTAGCTATGCCAAACACCGGTCATAAAAAAGTACCACCACAACCACCAGACGAGCGATACTACCGTGAGGAAGCCGACACACCCGCAGCGCCGGAATACGTGAATGTGCAGACAGCGTGCGACAGATGTGGGCGGCAAGGTCACCCGGAGACAATGTAGAAACGATCGTGTCTATTTTTGCAAAAAGTGTGGGCGAAGAGGGCGTGCGACGTTCGAATGCTGTGAACCACCGCTGGGAAATGCCAGAGGACTCGCCCAGAGTCAAGGAAAGGGCGAGTCCGGTCGAAATCCTCCTCAGAAGCAGTAAATTTTCTACATTATGACGACCGTCGGATTTGGACGAAGGTAGCAGTCGAATATTTCGAAATGGAGGCAACGATAGACACAGGAGCCACTCGCAGCTTTGCCAGCCAAGTTCTAGCCAATAAGCTGCGAACAGACACTAATCATCAGCGGTCAACAACGAATGTGCGTATGGCTGATGGTTCGCTACAAATGGTTGAGGAGACACTGAACGTCAAGGTAAAGATGGGGGACAGGGAGTGTAAGCAGCCCTTACTCGTCCTCCCGGGCGTCATGGATGACCTCTTGCTTGGGATGGACTCCCTATTAAAGACCAACGCTTCCTTCGGATGGGGTAAGCAGTCAATTACCCTACGACCTTTTGAAGATTTAACTCCCGCTACACCAGTCTGCGTCACAGTAGTCGAGGGACCAGCAACTGTAGGACAACCATCTGATGACTTTTTACAGGATGAGCTGAGGAAACTTGAGGCGCTGAGAGGCACCGCCAACGTACCACCTCACAAAATCGTGATGACAGATGACCGCCAGCTTAAACAACGGTATTACCCGAGGAATCCCGCGATGCAGGACATCATTAATAAGGAGATTGATGAGCTGCTAGAAAAGGGCTTCATAGAACCATCGCACAGCCCACACAGCGTGCCGATCGACCTAGTACGCAAGAAGACAGGCTCCTGGAGGCTCTGTATCGACTTCAGACAGCTAAATTCGAGGTCCGTTCCTGATGCGTATCCTTTGCCACGCTTACACCACATTTTAGATAGGCTGCGCAACGCGAAATTTATCAGCAGCCTCCACCTAAAGAACGGTTATTGGCAGATACAGATGCACACCGACAGCAAGAAGTATACAGCGTTCACGGTGCCAGGACGAGGGCCATTTCAGTGGCGCGTCATGCCTTTCGGGCTACATTCGGCCACGTTCCAGAGGGCCCTTGACAACATAATCGGACCAGAGCTAGAACCCTTCGCGTTCGCATATTTGGACGATATCATCGTCACGGGCGGATCGAAGGAAGAACACATGCGGAACCTGAAGGAGGTGTTTCGACGATTGCGAGCAGCGAACTTCAAATTAAATGTAGACAAGTGCAAGTTTTTCCGTTCTGAAACTAAGTACCTGGGACACGTCGTAAGTGAGAGCGGTATTCACACGAATCCGGACATAGTTGCGGCTATCAAAAATTTAGCACCACCGATGAGCCTTTGTGAACTACGCCGATATCTGGGTGTGGCGTCGTGGTACCGACGTTTTGTTCCCGATTTTGCCACCATCTCGCAGCCGATGACACAGTTGCTAAAGAAGGGCAAGCACTGGCGATGGGGACCGGAGCAACAGCAGGCTTTTGAGGCGCTAAAAGAAAAGCTCACCGAGGTACCCGTGCTAGCCTGCCCTGACTTCAACAAGACCTTTGTACTTCAAACTGATGCAAGCGACTACGGGTTAGGTGCAGTCTTGACGAAAGACTTTGACGGCATGGAGCGAGTTATAGCTTACGCCAGCCGCCACCTCATCCAAGCCGAACGCAACGACAGCCCAACGGAAAAGGAGTGTCTGGTAATCGTGTGGGGCATCAGGAAAATGAGATGCTACCTAGAAGGATACAAATTTAAGGTCATTACCGATCATCTCTCATTAAAGTGGCTGAACTCAATAGAAAGTCCGTCTGGGCGCGTGGCGCGATGGGCTCTTGAGTTGCAGCAATATAACTTCGAAATACAGTATAGGCGAGGTAAACTGAACGTGGTCGCAGACGCGCTATCGCGGAAGACCTGGACTGGAAGACCTGCGTAGCACCACCGAAGCAAGAGAAGAATTACCACATTGTACCTGGTTAGAGAGGCGCAAACAGGAGGTTCGCGACAATCCCATTAAATTTGCAGACTACATCGAAGAAGACGGGCAACTGTACAGGCATATTCCTAGACAGATCGGCGAGGACGAAGCCGCCACATGGAAGCTATGCGTACCATCGTATCTTCGACAGCGTGTCATGAATGAGAACCACGATCAGCCTAGCGCCGGCCATCAGGGAGTGCGGAAAACTATTAGCCGAATAACTAGCCGCTACTACTGGCCAGGCCTATTTAGAACCGTCAGTCGCTACGTCCGGAATTTTGAAGTGTGCCAACGTTACAAATCAAGCCAGCAAGCTCCAGCAGGGAAAATGCTATCCCGTATTGCAGAGGAGCCATGGTCAGTCGTTTGTGCCGACTTCGTGGGACCACTGCCACGCTCCAAACATGGTAGCACCATGATTTTAGTTTTTTTTGACAAGTTTAGCAAGTGGACCGAGGCCGTTCCACTCCGTAAAGCCACCAGCGACAGCCTCAAAAGAAGTTTCAGAGAAAGAATTCTGGCCCGGTTCGGGGTTCCCGAAGGTGCTCATCAGCGAAAACGGCGCACAGTTCACCAGCAGAGCGTTCAGCAAGTTTTTGCAGAAGATTGGTGTAAGGCATCAGTTTACTGCCCCGTACACGCCGCAGGAAAACCCGACAGAGAGGGCAAATAAGACGCTAAAGACAATGATAGCGCAATTTACCGAAGATTAACACAAAACTTGGGATGAGTGCCTCCCCGAGCTCACCTTGGCGCTAAACAGCAGCAGATCCGATGTTACCGGCTTTAGTCCGGCGTTTTTAGTACAAGGTCGCGAGCCACGCTTACCGGAAGCACTCTACGACGAGCGGACACTTGGCACAGGCAGCAGAACGCAGCCACCTACAGGCGCGCAGAAAAATAGCGCGAAATATTTGAGCTAGTGCGGCACAAATTGAGTCAGCCCACGCGCGATCAGGCGCGTCACTACAATTTGCGCAGGAGAGACTGGAAGCCGAAAGAAGGCGAGATGGTTCTCGCCAAGCAGCACCCACTGTCAAGCGCCGTCAACAATTTTGCAGCGAAGCTGGCTCCCAAATACGATGGCCCTTACGTCGTCGTTGGATTCAGCTCAGCAGTAATCGCGCAAATTCGTCGTAAAGGTGAGTCAAAAATTAGAAAGGCTCATGTAAGCGAGTTGAAGAAGTTTTACCAGGAAGAAAGTGGAGACGACGGGACCAACGTCGTTAAACAAGGTCACACCGAAGTCACATCTGCGTCACCAACTGCCAACGGCGGCAGCACCCGCGTCAACAACTGCAGAAGGGCGGCAGCATCCGCAAAATCAACTGCACGAAGGCCGAAGAAGAAAAAGAAGAATAAGAAGAAGAAGAAGAAAGAAAAGAGGCACGACGGGACCAACGTCGGTAAACAAGGTCACACCGCAGCTGCACCTGCGTCACCAACTGCAGGACAGCGGCAGCCACCGCAGAAACAACGGCAACAGAAGTAACAGGAGGAGAGATCATGAAGGCGGCTGCATCCGCAAAAACAACTGCCACCGCAGCGGCAATCTGCGTCAACAACTGCATGACGGCGGCGACCACCGCAGAAACAACGGCAACAGAAGCAACAGGAGGAGAGGTCATGAAGGCGGCTGCATCCGCAGAAACAACTGCCACCGCAGCGGCAATCTGCGTCCACAACTGCAGGACGGCGGCGGCCACCGCAGAAACAACGGCAATAAAAGTAACAGGAGGAGAGGTCATGAAGGTGGCAGCATCCGCAAAACAACTGCCATATCGCGGCTGCATCCGTGTGAAAACTGCCATATCGGGGCTGCATCCGTGTTAAAACTGCCATATCGCGGCTGCATCCGTGTTAAAAACTGCCAAATCGCGGCTGCATCCGTGTTAAAAACTGCCAAATCGCGACTGTATAAGTGTTAAAAACTGCCAAATCACGGCTGCATCCGTGTGAAAAACTGCCAAATCGTGGTAATAGCCGTATAAGAACCGTCAAAGCAACAGCAGCAACGACCGGTCTTGTGAGCGGACTCGAGTTGACAGTAGAGAACTGTAACGTCGATAGTTCAGTCCCGTCAAAGCAGCAGACACTGTGCCGAAACGGCGGTAAAATCGCAGCAGCACCTGCGTCAACAACTGCCAGAAGCAGCAGTATCCTCGAGCTTAAGTGCACCAGTGGAGACAGTCGAAACCCGAGGCACAGAAGGAAATGATGAGCAAACGCAAAGTCGCAACGCAAAAAGAGGAGAACAAAGAAAAAAATAATATTAATAAGACAAACATCAGGCAACACGTTAGGCATCGTCTTACCACCCGACACCCAGCAGAGTTAGGTTAGTAGCGATAATGGGCAAGGTAGGACATTCTGTTTTACCCGTTTTCAAAATTTTGCGATGTCAAAAGTGACCCATTTTATTGAAGTTTAGAAGTTTAAATCGTCACAATCAGTATAAGAAACTGTCTTCGTCCTGAACAGATCGTAGCCAAGCAAATGTCTCTTAAATTTAGCTTAGCCTCTTCCAAATACCAACCTCAACACTTTCCTCAACTTCTTCTAGTGGCTCAGCTAATGTTGAAAATTGCCTCAAACCTGTGTGATGCATTCTTGGCTCGTGTAAATACCAACCAGCACTGAACATATCCAATCAGAAAATGCAACACTACGAATAATCGAAACGATGCAAATAACCACATCGCTAGAAAATTCAAATCGACATTCGTTAATAAACATTCGAAAAGCCAACAACGGTGCGAACCAGGTAAACTTATAAATCACAACATTTATAAAATTAAAGCAATCTAAAACCAATTATAGCGAAAAATTACAAAAGATGAAACGTACGGACACAGGAGACCGTGAATGCCACCCTACCGGCACAGAGGAACAGTGCAGATGGGTACGATTGCGACAACATGCAGCAAACGATGGAATCATCAAACCCAGCCATAGCCGCAACAAGGGAGAAGAAGGCGAAACTCGCACCCACTGCTATACCGGAGCAGGCCATTTTGGTTTACCCAACAGGCCCAGGTGGAATCGCGATATATCGCACGGCATACGAACGCATAGCATGCGGCCGGCTCTTTGATAACAGTCTCATCGAGCTATACCTCCGGTGGTTATACCTACACCAACCCGACAGCGTACAAAGAGAGGTGCACATCTTCAGCACACACTTCTTAACGCAGCTAAGTCGAGAGGTCAGCGACGACAAGCAACAGGAGCATTACGAACGGCTCCGGCGATGGACAAAGCGTGTGATGCTGCTGAGTAAAACGTTTATTCTAGTGCCGATCAACGAGAACCACCACTGGTACCTGGCCATAATAAAAGTGAACCGGCAGCCAGGGCACTGCAAACCACGCGGTCAAATTTGGGTGCTCGACTCGTACGCAAATACGTCAAGGCGGCACGTGGCACCCATACTTCGCGGTTACATGCAGCGCGAGTGGCAGGTAGCCCATCCAAATTCTACTAGCATGACCTGGGACGATACCGTCATGCCGTACTATGAAATCAAGGTACCACAACAGCAGAATTCGACGGACTGTGGGCCGTTCGTTCTCCACTTTGCAGACCTGTTTTTGCGCGACGCAAATAAGGATCTGCAGACGATCGGCGGCAAGGAGTGGTTCCCACCCATAGCTGCAGCACACAAGCGACGGGATCTAGCAGCACTCGTTCATGGCCTGGTGAGTGAGGAAGTTCGAATGAGGTTACCGCATCTGTATCTCACCGAATTCGCTGACGCCGCGGTCCCGGCGGATACCATCGGCGCTACCCCTACAGAAAGGGCTACCAGCAAGCGAGACCGGCCATGCCAACGCACGCCACGCAGACTCCGTCACGACAGCACCTCTGACGACATCTCGTCCACTGACAGCGACTCAACCACCTCGTCCAGCAACACTAGTACGAGCAGCAGCAGTTCCGACGACGATAGCACAGGTCCACCAGCAGACAAGCCAGACAGCAACACAGTGCCACCTACGACTAGCGATGGCTCCTCGCCCATCGTATTCCGCATGCTAAGTCCACAGCAGCCAGCAAACTGGCTTGTCCACCAAAGCGATACGCAGCATGCACCTCACCTCGTCTCTCCACCAAAAGCGTCCACATCGCGTAACATTCAGTGTTACGCAAGACGCCGCACCGAAGAACTCAGCGACGTAACGACCATACCAGCAGACTTCAACAAAGCTACGTCGGCAGAGAAGGGTCGTAAGCAGGCGCCCCTAGGCGGCACCCGCAGCACGCCAACTCACAAGAACCCCAGCTATAAGAAGATGACCTCCAGCGGCCCCACAGGAGCTACAGTTGAGCCCCTACCTCAGCGGCAGATGAGCCAGCCGCCACAATGGAGGTTGAACCTCCCACAGGCAATATCAGACGCGCATAGTCGCCTGGGCCTCGCGAGCGCAGCACGCGAACCAAACGACACTATCGCACCCAGCACCTTCAGCCACATCCACGCTTGGAACCCAGACCCGCTCGGCCTAAAGAGCTGATGGACAAGCGACCTCCAGCGGTCCTCCCAGAAACCGAACAAAATGAGAGTCTTGGAGAACTTCGCTCGCAAGACGGGTGGTCCACCCAGCAACTAGATGAAGATGACCCCGTCTATCCTCAGCTTCGACGGTTCGTGGCCGAAATACGCCAACAGCGGGCACCCGGGCGCAGAGTATGCGTCCTAATCACGCTCGGCGGACGCCAGTTCCAGCTCACTATTAAAAACAACGGCAGCGAGATCCTCCGCCACCGCCCCCTGAAGTGAGGGGGAGATGTAAGGACCAAAACTACTGCGAAGTTTTGCCCTTACATTTTTAATACTAATGTAATCATTCTCTTTTCAGGTTCCCGCTGGGTTGTAGGTCGACCAAGTAGGCATTAGGGATATGAGGACATGCCCGAGGAAGGTGTAGTTAGGTACGTCGTTTGTAGGCTAAGTTATAGTTATTAAGTTAGGTTTAAGAATAATGAATTTTTAGTAATGAGAATATAAATATTAATTTTTTTTTTTATTTTTCTTTATTAAAATATATTTGGATTGAAATACTATTTATTTAAATGTGTATTAGAGAACATACACATTTAATAAAATAAACTGTTTTCTACTAAGCTGAACAAATATCTTTTATTATCAATGCTAGATATATTAGAATATGTGGGGTTAGATATATTATAATATAAAGATAAAAGCTTAACTCCAAATATAAAATAACATAGGACAACCAGAGTGTGTTTCTTATAGCAAGAAACTATAGGCATTACACTACACATAGGTACAGGTAATGTAGGCACTCATTCCTACTGGGGTGACGATACCAAACATGAGTTGTTTTTATCGTCATGAGGTCCAAGGTTATTATTAATTGCGCACTAGAAATTGTGTGCATATTAATAAAGTGGCGTGATGTATTCTTTAATGGGTTTCTTTCTTATATTTGCATGTACTAACGGGACGATCGGACGATGTCTAGCTAGAAGTGAACACCTGCAATGGAAAAAACCCAAGTAGAGGAAGACAGTGGCAGGAGCCACACACGCCAGAACGAGATAGCTAAGGAGTCGGATACTCAACAGCGAGGTTCGAAGAAAAGAACTGGAAGAAGTTCAGGCATTCAGTCTTGTGCCGCGAAGAAGTTAAGTCATTCAGTCTTGTGCCGCGAACGAGTGAAGTTCAGTCAGTCTTGAGCCACGGATCAGTGAAGTTTATTTTAAATAGTGCCAAAACGCGAAGCCGAGTAGAAGTCTACGTCAACAGTGGTTGACAACTACGGCAGAACCGCGACGTCTATCAACAGCAGCAGCTACCGGACTTGTGAGCGCAGTCGAGTTGGCAGAAGGACCTGCAACGTCGATAGCTCAGTCACGTCGAAGCAGTAGAGTATAGCGCCGACAGCGCAGTCACCGTCAGCAGCAGCAGAGAGTCAGCGCTGGCAGTGCAGCCACGATCGGCAGCGGCGAAGCTGCAATATCGACAGCGGCAAAAATTACCGCCAACAGCGCAGTCACGATCGGCAGTAACAGAATTACAGCGCCGATAGCGTAATTGATAGTAGCAGCATCGCATCGGAACTTCGTGACGCACTCTACAACAACGACCATTGGAGTTCTAAGTATCACCCCTTTATTTATATTAATTTAAAGATTTACTAAACTGAATATATTGTATAGATAATAAGTATTTTCAAATCTTAACGTAATTTCTAACCTTACCAATATTAATTCCTTGCATGTAAGCCTCACAGCTTTTGCAGAACGGCTTCAGTGCCACAAAATCCCACGTATTCCCACTTTCCTCCTAACCTTTTGGTGCCTGCGTAAGATGAGACTAGTCGCACAGGTGCTCTGTTCCTAAACCCTGCGTAAGCCGAAATTATTCGCACAAGGGCTCCTTACCTTTTGGTACCTGCGTAAGATGAGACTAGTTGCACAGGTGCTCCCAAACCTATCTTAAAGTTAGCAATGACCGCAGATATCCTTAATTTCCCACATATTGCCTCCTAACCTTTTGGTGCCTGCGTAAGATGAGACTAGTCGCACAGGTGCTCTGCTCCTAAAACCCTGCGTAAGCCGAAGTTATTCGCACAAGGGCCCCAACCTATTTGTACCTGCGTAAGATGAGACTAGTCGCACAGGTGCTCCCAAACCTATCTTAAATATAGATCAATAGCCACAAGTACTCACCATTTCCCGCATATTCCCATTTATCGACCCAACCTTTTAGTGCCTGCGTAAGATGATACTAGTCGCACAGGCACCCTGCTCCTAAATCCCTTCGTAAGACGAAATTATTCGCACAAGGGCTCCTTAACATTTTGTACCTGCGTAAGATGAGACTAGTCGCACAGGTACTCCAACCTTAGAGCCACTCCCATTGTTTAACCCATCTTCCCCGGCTGAGTACGTTAGAAAGATTTTAGTACACCAAATCAATGAGGACACACGTAAGGACACAATCAGTACACATTTAAATCCATAGTAAATTAAAATATTCATTGGTAAGATTTATTTAATTATAATCCAATCGTAAATTACAATATATTTTACATACAGAGTTTAATTAATTAATTAATGGTCGAGTAATTAAAATATAAACTATTGAAATAACTAGATTGGTTAGTCTTAAGATAGGTTAAGGAATTAAATTGTGAAATAAAAGAATTGTTGATTATAATTTAAGACCCAGAGTTTGATTTGGCGTTCGTAATTTATATAAATTATTGCAACGATCCTCGGTCCGGCGAGCGTACCTCAGCCTTAGGAAAAACACTTCGTTACAATCGCCGCCATATTTCTTCGCACGAGCTGCACCTCAATGGTCATAATTTTTCGCCTTATTCAACTAATTCGCCATTGAAATCTCTTTACTATTATTTATTCTCCTTGCGGCAACTATCCACGAATCACGGTCCATATGTAGTTTTGACACAAACAGGAAATATATCATATATAAACTTTAATATTCTAGATTAAGGCCCGGTTTCATAATCAATACTTAAGTTGTTGAATTATTTTTCAAAATATAATCAGTTTTTGACTGTCGATGACTTAAGAAGAGCTTAACCCATTTTGGCCCAGAGGGGTAGTTTTCTACCCCTGAACTAAAATAGAGTTTTCTATGAAACTATAATTTATAAAAATTATTTGTTGGTACATAAGTAATATTTGGCATGTTGGCTATCATGTATTTATTGCGATGACCTTGGATCAACCACGCCCACCACCTTCCCCTCCAAATAATTAAAAGCCCCCAATTAGACCATTTTTTATTAAAAAATTAAATTATTTAAATATTTCATATGATAATATTTACATTCGTTTCATGTTGCGAATAGATGGTAGTACCGATATAAGAAAAAAAATTACCTTCGCAACTACCATTCCTATGTTTTTTTAAGTTAAATCTGCGTGGGTAGTTTTCTACCCATTGGGATAATGTGTTCATACTTTTCGGACAAATTTGACATTTATTGAAAACGACGCCATAATTTGCTGCGCAATTTATGTTTTGCTGCTGCTTTGAAACATTTCGGCATTTTTACAAGTTTTTCGAGTGTTTTGGGCTTACGTGCATATTGATAAATATATCTATCTATATATATAAAATAGGATGTGTGTATGTATGTAACGTATGGACTCCAAAACGGCTGGGCCGAATTGATGAAATTTTCAGGTAATGTTCATCTTGGTACGGTGGGTAACATAGGCTATATTTGGACCCGATAGGTGGCGCTGGGGTGGACTTATATCGAAAATTTGAATTTATGGACCAATTTAACTGAAATTCAGAATGTATGTTTGTTTTATCATAAGAAAATAATTCGTGTATAAATGGACCCAATAGGTGGCGCTGGGGTGGACTTATATCGAAAATTTGAATTTATGGACCAATTTAACTGAAATTCAGAATGTATGTTTGTTTGATCATAAGAAAATAATTTGTGTATAAATGGACACGGTAGGTGGCGCTGGGGTGGACTTATTTCGAAAATTCGATGGCGTGAAAAATATATAAATACTTTTAATTTTATTTTATAACGAGGGGAGTAGCGAATCACACCGGGTTCAGCTAGTATCTCTACTAAACGAAAATTTAATTAAAGTTTTAAATACAATTTAAATACGGTAATACTATTTTGATTTTAACATGAGGCAACAAAGGGCGTTGAAAGTGGAGGAAATAATGGCGGTTTTAAATTCATCTAACGAAGAAAATGAAGTTGTCACTGCTGTTTACCGATCCTTTGATTTCTTTGATAACTTCTTCACTTCGATTTATCTCATGTGCCTTCCGATTTATCTCAAGTAACCGCCGATTCTTTGCAATAGGTAAATATTATTTATATACATTTCAGAAGTTAAAATATTGCAGTAAATTTCACCACAGTCAATACCAAATACGTATTTCTTCTTTTTCAAGGAACTGTTCGAGCAAATCGAATTGGAGGAGCCAAATTGCCTAAAAAAATTAAAAAAGACGAATACACGGCACTTTATGAACATGACAAGGAGCTTGCTGTTGCCAGATGGAAAGTTAATGCAAACGTTAATGTGTTATCTAATCATTCATTTGTGGAACCGCTTGCTACGGCCAGACGTTATGATCGTACAAAAAAAAAACATGTAAACATCAGTGTTCCACGCATGATAAAAGAATACAATGCAGGTATTGAGACATTGTACTGTCAGTTCTGGAATATATGGATCTTCATTCTTGTTTTCTATGTGCCACTTTTAATAGGTATGAGAGGAGTGGACCTTCATGATAATGCCTTGGGAAATTATCGCATTGGCATACGTGGAAAAAACTGGTGGTTGCCTCTTTTTACAAATACGGTTTCCAATATGTTAGTCAATGCCTGGAAACTTGATTGTTTAGTGACAAAGACTGAGAACAGAAAACCGTTATCACGGTTGGAATTTAGATCCCAAGTTACTCGAGCTCTTTTACTGTCAGACAAGCCAGCTAATAATGTGTCCGATGCCCCCGGTACAAGCAGCACCAGAGATGCAAGTGGAATTAGAGAACTATCTGATCAGAACGAATCAAAGCATTTCCCTAGTAAACGCACCGATAGCACACCACCAAGACGATGCAAATTTTGTTCATCCAAAACTCCGTTCATTTGCAAGAAATGCAATGAAAACCTGCACCCAAAATGTTTTGAAAAATATTATAAACATAAATAATAAAAAAAAATATATTTAATTTTTCATTTAATTATATGTACAACTTATTTTTGTTTTTTCAAAATAACTTTTGCTTCACTAAACATAGTTTTTGTCTAAATAATTGTTTCTATTGGCCCAATGGGTAGAAAACTACCAAAACCGTTACTCGAAAACCATTACAGATAGGAAAAAGTTTTAACGGATTTTTCTTGATTAGGTCAAAAATAGCCTGAGTTCCAAAATTCACCAAAAAATTTCAACGGGATCGGGTACCGAGCAAAAATGGGTTAAGTCACGCATTTTCCATACAAGTTCAACTTAAGTATGGTTGAAACGCATTTTCAGAGCTTATACTTGAGTACAACTTAAGTATTGATTGTGAAACCGGGCCTAAGACTTACTCTTGTCCTTAGTAAGCTGTTTCAGCTGTTTCACCTCGCCGATAATATTTTTAAATTTTTAAACTCAGTTGTTTTCACATTCATTTTTAAGACAGCGGAGAGAAATTTTTCCCTCTAATGACATCATGTGCAAAAAAAAAATGGAGTGTTCAACGAAAGGTAATGCTTCCTACATTCTATGAAATGCTTCCTGCTTAAATCTGGGAATGTTTCCATTTCCTAGAGGGTTGGTATAAACTCGATCCGAGTTTTAGTGTCTAACACTTTTTTTGAAAATGATCCAAGTACTATATAAGTGAAGAAATGACAGAGTTCTAAGTTTTTTTTTTTAACCGAGAATCAGTTTGAAACTGAGTTCTAAGCAGAACTCGGACTAGATCGATTTGACTCTCGGTGAAGAAATCGGCCGTTAGAATTTGTATGTAAATCATATAAAATCAACATAATAATTAACAACGTCATATAGAAAAACTTTAATCAAATGATAGAGCACGACCAAACAGAAACACTGCAAATACATCAGCAAAATCTAAAAACAACTTCAGTAACCCTGCTTTTTTAGCGGAAGATTTCCAACAGACTGTTGGACTCCATAATAATAACATAAGCATAAAAACTAAAGTAAAGCAAAAATACAAAAACAAACATGATAATATGAAATGGGATAAAAACTGAGAAATTGACACTTAAAATCTCATCGCTTCTGTGGTGCATTGCGCTAATGCGTTTGCACGGAGTATCACAAAGATTTATGATGAAGCCTGTAGCAAGGCCGAATAAAGTTGCAATAAAGTCAGCTAGTGATGTTTTCCCTTTCATAATGAAAACTTTGTTGTTGTTTCTATGAAAAAAATCATTAGAACAATAAATTGTTCTAACCTGACCTAAAGCTCAATAAACAATTTCAAACTATCAAACAACTAGAATTTGTATTTAACATCAAGTGTGATTTAAACTATCAAACATTTAGAATTTGTATTTAAATCATATAAAATCAACACAAAAAATATCAAGGTCATATAGAAAAATTTTATAAAAATATTTTTAAAAGTCTTTGAAGACTTAGATTTAAAAAAAAAAATTTTAATAGTCTTTTGAGACTTTTATTTTATAAAAGTCTATTTAAAAGTCTTTTTAACCAAAAGTATTGTATGTTATTTATTTGTTCCATATGAATCTTTTCAATAGTCGGCAAGATAAACAAAATCAATCGGTGGAATAAATTGGTTGCTGAAACCGATTCAGAAATAAGCAAATTTTTAATTTTATCGCAGTTTTTTTATTGTAAGACTTTTCTTCAGACTTTTATAAATAAAAGTCTCGAAAGACTCTTAAAAATAAATTTTAAAAATACAAGTCTTTAATGACTTATAAAAAATTTTTAGGAAAATAAGTCTTTGGAGACTCTTAAATTTTACTTTTAAGTTTAAAAGTTAAAAGTAAAAAGTGAGGGAAAACTTTTATCTTTAATAGTAAGAGTCAAATCTTAACTTATATTTTTATAAATAAAAGGTTGATCATTGATTGTGATCTACTTAATTATTACTTGAATTTAATTGCGAGCTTTAGATCGAGTAAGATTTTAAGAAGGCAACAACAACAACAACTACTCTGTATAGAGTGAATCACTTAGCTGAATAGACAGTCTGTTTCGGAAATTGCTATATTTCCTCTTCAGTAGTCTTTGAGTGCTTAAGCTGTGATCAACTCACTGTTAAAGTCGTATATAATTCCACACATTTTTGAACAAATTCTTAAGAATTTTACGTCAGCTAAGTGATCGACTCTATACAGAGTTGTTGTTGTTGTGGTTGCCTTCTTAAAATCTTACTCGATCTAAAGCTCGCAATTAAATTCATTTATAAATAAAAGTTTAAAGTCACTGTTAACTTTTTTATTTAATTAAAAAGTTAACAGCGGGACTTAAAAAATTAAATTTGTAAAAGTTATTTTCAGACTCTGCTCAACCCTCATCGGTCCCCCGAGAAATACATCTAATCGGTCCCATTGTATGCGCGCGCATACACATATATTTTTAATTGTAAAAAAGCTAAAAGAAATTAACAACCATTTATGTTTTGCGATTTTTTTATGTTTATTACATTGTTTACTATCATATTAATACATTTGAACTTCATAAAGGTAGATTTAGAATGAAATTAATTAGAGTATTACATTTATTAGAAAAAAATGAATTTTTAACTTTTGTCAATTATTTGTACATTTTTCGCATAAATTGAAATTATGTTCAACATAAATGAAATTTCTACACTTTTCAAAGCGTGTAGCAAAGAGATTTTTGTTATTTTTATTTGTGCATATGTAGCATCGGCCTCGTTTTGATGTACTTGATAAATGACGAATATCCCGAATTCTTTGAATAACACTGGAAGCATCATTACTTTGAGGTTGTTTTTTACGTTTAGTGATCTGTTTTCAACGAGATTCAATCCAAGCTACTCGATAAAAAGGCGACGACGAATATTATGGTTCGTTTTAGAATTTTTCCAATTCGGGAACAATACAATGAACATCACGAATGCATTCAACGCACTAACATCAAGCATGTTACAAAATACTGCCATTGGCCACCGATTGACTTTTCGTTTGCATGTGTACGTAGCCACCATTTGATCCATATTATCAACTCCACTCTTGGTTTTTTTGTAGTCTTCAATGATGTTAGGTTTCTTCTTTTCACTATTCTCATTTATGCTGACAACATTGTGGTATGTACTGAGCAATGTCACAAATCGGTACCGGCGAGAAACATATGACAACATAACTGCTTGCAATTTATGTTCATATACAACTTCTGTATTATAATTTGGCTTTTGACGCATGTCGAGTAGAACTAAACGAATTTCAGTCCTATTTTTCCTTATTATTCCCAAAATAGTCATGCGATTCTTATGTTAATCTTCTGCCAATTCATACGAAGTGAAAAAGTTTTCACACGTTTTATTTCTGTCAGAAAGTCCTTCCACCAAATCCAAAACAACACGCCGTCCGAGATTACGTTCAGGAGTGGCATTACGATTCCGACCAACATAAATTTGTGTGTTGTGTGCATACCAGCTTTTTGAGTCGCATAGCACCCAAATTTTGATGCCATATTTCGCCGGCTTGGATGGAATATACTGACGAAACGGACATCGCCCACGATATGGAACTAACTGTACATCTACGGTAATGTTTTTTCCTGGTGTGTATACAACTTTCAAATTATGATTCCATTTATCGTCTACATTTCGAATCGGTGTCAATTTGTCACGTACAGAAGTACTTGTAGATGCAGTGTTGGCCATACGTTGTTCGCGGTCATCAAATCGAATGCAACCATTAATACGCTTGAACATTTTCAAAGACATTGTTGCTCTAAATATTGGCCGACCAGTTTCGTCATTCCACAGTTTAGTGACACATCCACCGTATGACCGATTCACACCAGAAAGCAGCAACAATCCAAAGTATGCGTGCAGAGTGTCCAAATCAATGTTTCTCCAATCGTCTTTGTACTTTCGCACACCATATAAATTCGTCATGTTTAAAATAATATTCTCAACCGGTTGAAAGAATGAAATGCAGACGAAATATCAACTATAGAAGCAGCTGCTAATGCTTTTGGACCTGAATTATAACAAAAATGAAACATATAATGAACATGAACCCATAACAAAGAGGGTAGGTTTTTACCTGAAGTGAAATTTTCTGCACGTCGAAATAAATTTCTTCGATTTATTTCAAATGGTTGCGATGAATATTCAAT
Organism: Dichetophora obliterata; assembly: GCA_963920525.1. NCBI lineage: Eukaryota > Metazoa > Arthropoda > Insecta > Diptera > Sciomyzidae > Dichetophora > Dichetophora obliterata. Next base: position 176,339,532 of record OY986437.1, on the reverse strand, counting down.
TTTCTTATTTTTCAAGTGGCTCAATGTCGTCTTCATCCGAATGCACGCTAACTTCACTTCCATCATTCTCCTCGTCTGATAATGCAAAATCATCGTTTCTATTGCACGGAGATTCGCCCGCTTCGCTTTCCAAATCAAAATCCATTTCTAGTTCATCTCGCTGCCTTCTTTCACGTAAAACTCTATCCATTTTTTATCAAATACTTCAAAACACAACCAAAATTCAAATAAATGCGCAAACAAACTTCACTTATGTGTGCTCCAGAACAAACTGAATTTCATAAAACGAAAAAATAAGAGCGTGCTTTATCCACACACAAAAATAAGCGGCAATTCCAGGTACCTGCTTATGTGTATTTGCGCACATACACAAGGACCGATTCGTAACTATAACTGCACAGGCAAATACAGTAAGGGTACAAATTCAAAAACGGGTTTCTTTGGTTGTTCAGGCAAAATAATTCTACTTTGCAAAATACAAGGTCATTGCGCTGAACCGTTTTTATTTTATTCAAGGTTAAAGATCAAAATTGTATGCGTGCGACCGATGAGGGTTAAAACCCATAGTTTATATTCACTATACTTATGCAAAACTGAAATGCACACTGTCAGCTGATAGTTACAAAAAAAAGAAATATTGAAGAGAACTGATTGGAAAATAAATTAATATTAAATTAAATTTGTTTAAGCAAAGTAAACCGAAAAAGACCGTTCACAATTGGTGGAAAATTTTTGCAATTGCACAAATTTTCAAACTCAAATGCACACGATTGTGAATTGCCCTACTTATCCCTTCACTGTTTTAGTAACTCTGCACAATTTTTTCACTTTAAAACAAAACGAAACGATTAAAAAAAAAACAGAAATAAATAAATTTGTGCTAAAGCGAGCAAAAAGTTTGAAGAAATATATGTAAAATTAACTAAAGAAGACATTTTTAAGTTTTGAAGAAAAGTAATTTTCCACTGCAGTTTTTTACAGTGAAAGCAGCTTTTTTTTGCACTAAAACAGAAAAGCAGAAATAAAAAGCACGGGTGGCGGTGATATTCTATCTTTAGAATAAATTTAAGGTAGTAGTTTAGTAGAGCGTGATCTAGCATGCAGTCGATGAACTCATGTTGGGATAATATTAAGCCAATTTTCGAAGAAAACAGGCATTGATTTTGCCACCGATTTTCAAAATTTTTATACGCTGAAAATTTTAAATTATATTTAAAAACATTTAAACATTGAATCAAACAACTTCAAAGAATGGTTATTGTCGTAGACCCACGATATAAATTTTTAAGATTATGAAAGTGTACATAAAAATATCGAGCTTATTGCAAAATAAACTAAATACGAATGCGCATTTACGACAAAAATTTTGTGTATAATAACCGATAATGCCAAACCGTGTCCAATAAAATCCCGATAAATGTTTGAACACAAATGATAGAGAACTGTAGCTCGTTTCTGGAACACTTCTATTCCGATTATTTCTGTTTTGGTAGAGGATGTGACGTCAAAGTGACGTAATTCTCTATTATTTTCTTTCTATTAGTGTAGTGAGCAGAGTTTTGATTTTTAAACTAGTTGAGAAATTCTCTACTCCTCTGACATTAAAATACCATTACTACTCCTTAGCAGTACAGAGTTGATACAACCAATTGAGAACGAATGCGGTTTTTAAATGTTTTTATTTAAAAATCTGCTATATTGAATTAAAAACAAAATTTCAGTCATTTTTAACTACGAACGATTAGTTTAAGATTCGATTAAACATTTGAAGACATGAGTGGATGAAGGTTATATGGTGTATTTCTTTATTCATTCCGGGTAAAGAAGAGAACGAATAGAATTCATTGTTGTTTATCCAAAACAGAATGAATAAAGACACAGTATTGGAAAAGAAAGAACATTTTTTTTTGTTAAAACCAGAAACATATTTTTCGTATTTAATTAAAGACAACAAATAACCCAGATAATATATAAAAAATAAAAATGCAACAAAGCAATTTAAAACATTTAGGGTGTATTTCTTTATTCATTCCGGATAAAGAAGAGAACGAATAGAATAGATTGTTGTTTATCCAGAACAGAATTTATAAAGAAACAGTATTGGAAGAGAAAGAACATTTTTTTTTAAACCAGAAACATATTTTTCTTATTTTATTAAAGACAACAAATATACCAGATAAAATTTAAAAAATAAAAATGGAACAAAGCAATTTAAAACATTTAAACTAAAAAATTTAACCATTTTCATTTAGCGATATTTTTCTTCAAACAATCGAATATAACCTCACACACAAGGAATATTCTTTTTATTCTACTTTAGCTGATAGTATAAAAAGAATGCGTTTGGAATATTCCGTAAGAATAAAGAAATACAAAAAGAATATTCTGGATAATCAAAACTAAATAAAGAAACAAAAACAGCATTCCGAATGTCTGGAATGAATAAAGAAATACAGCCTTAAACTAAAAAATTTTACCATTTTCATATAGTGACATTTTACTTCAAACAATCGAATATAACCTCACACAAGGAAAATTCTTTTTATTCTACCTTAGCTGATAGTATAAAAAGAACGCGTTTGGAATATTCCGTAAGAATAAGTAAATACAAAAAGAATATTCCGGATAATCAAAACTGAATAAAGAAACAAAAACAGTCATTCCGAACGTCTGGAATGAATAAAGAAATACATCCTATCTTATGTGCATGCAAACCATTTTAAAACTTAAAACAGCCACGTTTGTGGCTATTTTAGAAATTAAGTACTGCACAAAGTTTAATTTAGTATAGATTTCAGTACAGATGTGAAAGTTATGTGTTTTATACAAGAAAATTGTGCTTTTTATGTTTAGAAAAAGTTAACGCATGTAACGAAAAATAAAAAAAAGACACAGTTTCGATAGTGTCGTAAGTATAGACGTAGAATTACTTTTTATACAGTAATAGAGAAAAATTTTGGTTTTTTTTATTTATATTTTTCAAAACTATTTTAAAGCATTTCATCTTCTTCTAAATAAAAATTATTCAAAAACAAATTTGCTGTTGTTATCCTTCTTCAAACTTACCTGATCTAAAAAGCTCACAATTAAATTATTTATTTTTCCTGTAGTAAAGAGCATATACATATATGTATATTTTAAAAGTAATTTAAAATTAAAACTTTAGTTAATAAAATAAATTTTTTATGTAGAAAAAATATAATGCATAATATAAATAATTCGAATTTATTATGGTATTTAAAAAATAAATGGAGTTTTTAAAGCACAAAGCATGCTTAGTAACGCATGCGCAAAACTGCGTATTAGTATACATACATACTGCCTCTGTAGCTACTCGCATCTGTATTCTCAATTGTATTTTTCATGTTGAGAATAAACTTTTGTGTTATTCGTACTCCAACTCATGGCAGAATAACCAGGTCGGGCCGACTCGGAGAGGAATGAAGTAGAAAGTAGAGAAAAGCGAGCTAGTTGTCGAAATCAGCTGCTCATGTCGAGTAAAAATGAAGAACATCCATAAAAGTGTCAACAATTACCACGCAAATCTAAAACAACGACGCACAGAGAAGAGCAAGCGTAAGACGTTGAGCAGCGTAAGAGGGGATGAACCGAATCGTCCACAGAAAATAAACAGAACTTTGCTTACTATATCCCGCTTTTCACTCGCTACACACGAAAATTCTCGAGCTTGCGGCGAAAGCAATTATTGCTCTCGGAGCAATAATTCTCTTGCTCTGGTAGCAAGATATCTTTGTCCCGCTTTTCACTCGGTAATAATTGCCTTTGCCGCAAGCAGTTTCTCAATTATTCGCCCGCATGAGGGGGTTTCGCGAAAGTCCCCTTTAAACCCGAGTAGTCCACAAATTACTTGCGGCGAAAGCAATTATTGCTCATAGAATTGCCATGTGAAAAATGGCCTTTTCCAGCGCATGCAGAACAAAAACAACAATATCAGCAGCTAGTAGCAACGTTGCCAGTTATGTTGGAAAAATCCCATCCGGGGTAATTTTTAATTGCCCTTAGGAATTTGTTTTTTTGGGAATTCCTCTTAACTTTTTTTATTCAGCATGGTATTTTTTGATTGGCGTGGGAGTTCAGCGGGATATTTTTAATTTCCGTTTGAGTTTGGTAATATTCTTCTTAAAATTTTTTCTTTTTTTGTAAGCAAAATTTCTTTGTGGTATTTCTAAAGGTTTTTTTACATTGTTTGTGCATATTGGATTTGTTGTGGTATTTTTTAATGCAAATAAGATTTTTGTGGCAATTTTAAATGCATATGGAATTTTTGGTGGTACTTTTAAAACGCTTTGTTGCGGTAGGAATTTTTTTGTTTCTCTTTACCATGGTAATTTTTGTTATATTTACAATAGTTTATGTTACTGTGAAAAAAGTAACTTTTTGTGGGAATTATATTGAATTTTAACTGGCAATCTTGGCTAGTAGTAGAGCATTTTTTTGTAGCCACATACTGGCATCTGTATTCTCTATTGTATTACAACCCAACAAGCCATGAATGTCACTGCTCCAGCTTAAAGGTACTTAAAACGGCAGCGTCTGATTTGCTGGTATGAAAACGACATGTTTTTGTACCTTTTAACCGTTCTCTATATAATTGTAAAGTGCTTTTTTATATTTATCAAGAATCGAATTGAAATTGATGTCATACTCGCTTGATGCGTCATTTGTTTTTGTGTTTTTTCCTTCTCTTTTTCACCCACTCGTGAAAAAAACTCTAAAATATGCATTGAATCTTGTATAAAAATCATGGTAGTGCAGTTGAGTTGCCATTTATTGTTTAGTTTACTGTTGCAACTTAATAAAAACTATTTTTAAAAAAAAAAGTTTACAATTGCTTAACAACAAATAAAATTAATATACAACTTAAAGTTTTCGATATGACCTTGTTATTTATTATGTTGATTTTCTATGATTTAAATACAAATTCTAAATGTTTGATAGTTTAAATCATTCTTGATTTTAAATTCAAATTCTAGTTGTTTGATAGTTTAAAATCGTTTATTGAGCTTTAGGTCAGGTTAGAACAATTAATTGCTCTAACTAGTTAATCAATCAGCTAACTTATTAATCAGCTAGTGATGCTTTCCTTTTCATATTGAAAATGTTGTTGTTGTTTCTTTGGAAAAAATTCGTCTGAGCAATTAATTGTTCTAACCTGACCTAAAGCTCAAAAATGATTTTTAAGTACCAAACAACTAGAATTTGTGTTTAAAATCAAGAATGATTTAAACTATCAAACATTTAGAATTTGTATTTAAATAATAGAAAATCAACATTAATACAATTTAATAACTTAATAAATGGTACGCTTATATGAAACACACTATGCATAGTTTGCTGACAACGAAACGGTCGGTCAGTGCTTTTAAAATTGCACACCGTTTTCAACCAAACCGATTGGTTATCTGGGAAACGAAATAAAATTAAAGCAACTGATGTGTATGTATATTTTACATACATATTAATAAAAACAACAACAAGAACAAAAGCACAACAACGAACGACATGATTAAGAACCAAACGATCAAACACAACAACAACAACCATAAAAACAGCATAAGCAGCTACTGAAGCAGCTTGTGCATTTCTCATACGAATATATTAATTTTTTTTTTCTTAGATTTTGCTACTTTATTATATATTCATTTTATTCGCACTCCAACTGATATTTTGGCATTTTTTTTTCTTTGTACGCTCAATATTAAAGGCTGTATACCCCAAAGTCTCAAATATCACTTTGAAAAAACTTGTGAAAATGACCCCCATACAAACCTCGCTGTAAGACGTACTTCTACGTCAAAAACAATTGGTCGAGCATATGCAGCCAAACCGTGCGCTGGCTTTGTGTATACTTTTTTTATCTATATTTACTACTAAAAATTATGTAATAGCAAAATGTTATTTAAATTTCATAAATTTTAAAATGCCTCTTCGCTAAATAACTTCAATTTTTATATAAAATTTTTTACGAGGCTAATTCAAAGTTCAAAATCAAGTTTAAAATAAAATGGATTTATACATTTCTCTATCCATAGTCAAGACATGGTCTGCTATGTTAAGTTTTCCTTGATGTGTTATGTGTTGTTATGCAGGTCACAAATCCAATTGTTTCATTGCGATTCCCTTACTGGCTTATTCCTGCATTGCTTGTCAGGCCGCCATTAAAAGACCATTATCCTTGTGCTTCAGAGAAATCATTCGTTCTGTAATAATATAAATTATCAGAAGAAATTTTTGACATGTACTCACGAACAGTGTCTGTATGGTGCATTGATGTCCGTATGTGAGAGACAAGTGTGGGCTGGTGACTGAGTTTTCAGTGTGAAAACTCGAACCAGTATTTGGAAAAATCATTTATTCCTAAAGCATATGCGATGTAGAGTGTTTTCTTTTACTTTGGTTGATGCGAATTTCGTATTCTATGGTGTTGTATTTTCTTAAGTTTTTTCAGTTCGTACCATTTTGTGTTTTTGTTGAAACTTTTGGTCTGCACAACATATGCAGAACTTACAATTTATTTTGCTGTTGTACAAATCACAGGAGAAATCAGCAAATTGAAAGAACAGCATGAGTATAAAGAACAACAGAAATCATTATGCTTATTATAAGGAATACCCACTTAGAATTGAAACAATGTGGTACACGCTCTCAGAATTTGTTAAAGTATTATTAATACAAGAAAACTAACAAAAAAATTATTAAAATTTGCTTTAAGCTTATATAGTAGCTAACTTAATAGTCTGAGAGCTGTGGAACAATTTGACTAACTTGTTAGGCACAAAACTAAATTTTTTGTTTATGCGTAATTGAGTACTAGTACAATAAGAAAACCATGACCTGGCAGGGACGGCACGGTTGCTATATCGCCCTTTTTAACGATGAAAGTGTAAAAAAAGGGGCCTGGAATAACTTGTTCGCACAAAGCTAAAATTTTAATATGTTTTAATTTTTTCTGTATCATTTACATAAAAACTCGCCTAGCAGGTTTTGGAAGGGCACAAATACCTGCCAGGCAGATAAAAGTATAAGAAAATGCGCAGACTAACTTGCTTCTACATGTCAACAATTTTAATATATTTAACTTTTTACATTATTTCATACGAAAACAAACGACTGGCAGGTTTTGGAATGGCACAAATAACTGTCAGGTAAGGATTAAAAGAATACCGCAAAATAAGTAAATTAAATCTTGCGAGAAATGAAAACAATTTTTATTAATAAATATAAAAGTAAATAAAACATGTGATTTAAATTTTCTTTTTCTAAAAAAAATTTCTACGTTTTGCAGAAACTAATTAAAACATGAGACTTTTTTAAAGACAATATCTAAAATATAAATAGCCATTTAATGGGAAAACTTATATAATTTTTACTTAGATAATTGTCTAAGATAATTATAATTAACTAATCTATCATATAAAAGAAAATTAAATAAAATTCATTAAATACATCCTGAAAATTTTTCTTTCAAAAATAATACTTTTTTCTCTAATCCTATCATATACGTTAGAGCACCCATATGTGCCTTTGTGTGATTTTCTTCGCAAACCGAGCATTTTTCGTTAGATTGAGGATAAAAACTAAGATCTGCATAAAATAAATGGATATCGGTAGTTGAAGAAACTCAGCTTAAAGGTCCAAAAACGGCCTAAAACATGTACTTGATTTAATTACTCTATAGCTCTTAAAATAAACAGACAAATATTTTTTCATAATCAACTTTGACCTTGGAATGACTTTTCGTGTTGTTTTAAGCGGTCAAAGTCATAATTTGTAGGTAAAATTTTTTAACGCCCGTCGTAATTTTTTGAAGCAAGATATTTCTATACAAATTACAAAACGGCAAAAAACAATAAATGAAAAATTCAATTTTTTTTCAAAATGTTGATTTTTAGGAGCATGAGAGCATTTCAAATTTTTCTTTAAAGTATTTTTCAAAAAAAGGTCTGATTTTTTTACTATTTCTTTCACAAATCTAATACGTTGTGATAAAAAAGTTAATGCCTTTAGTAGAAAAAACCCAGCACACTTTGGCTGCTGCTCTGCTTGAATGTAAGTACTTGTGTAATGCACTTGTTATTCAACACTATATTGCTAGCATATGAAAACAAAAACTATTAAAAACAGAATGAAAAAAATAAATATATATTTAGTGTGTTGTATCAAGTCTAATTAAACATTGTTTCCAAAATAGTTATTTTAATATAGTATTATTTAATATATTAAATAAACCTTGATCTTAAGAAACTTTTTGATAACAGATCCTTTTAATGCTGCTCTATTGTATAGAAGATAGTCGGGTACAACACGAAACCACGCATAAAAGTTGTCTGACAACCTCAAAATTTACAGTTAAAAAACCCGTTTTGCTGTCATTCACACACTTTGTAGCATGCAACGGTTTAAATGCTTTTTTAAAGATTTTGAATTTGCTGACAGGAAGCGGATGCACGCAATATATCCGGCTAGGGATCGTCGGCTTGTGGGGAGGAGTTCTTGCACACTATCAGACAATGCTTTACCTTGCTACGTAAAAATTATTTTAATTTGCGTGCGGAGTATGTAACTTAAATACATATATAGAATCGGACAAGATGTGTAGAAGAGATAACTTAGACAGGAAACGGAAGTGACCTAATTTCGGACGGACATATTAGAAAAGAACTTGTTAGCAAACAACCTTCTGCTGCAAGACATATATGGAAGATATTATGTTGCTTGATGATGTTAGTGCAACATATATATACCCTCCCAGCCATGATCCTAATTTTAACACCAAAAATTAAAAAAAACAAACTAAATAGGATCCCTATCTTTCATCACAAACCAACTACCTTATGCTGAAATCAAAAGAAAATATTTAACTTTCCATGATAACAAAATTTTTATTTCATATAAAAGAGATAAACATTATTGGTAAATAAAACTAAATTATATGTTAATTTTATTAACATTTAAATCCTATAGAAATATTTATATTAGGTACTTAGACCAGAAAACGAGAAATAAAAAAAGTTCTACCAAAATAGTTATGGAGAAAAAGAATAAGTATATATTACAAAAGAATTAAACCGGGGTCAACAAACTTTAGCTATTGCTTATATACTAAGTGTTGTTTTTGTTTTTCGTATAAAATAATACAGAATGGCAAGTGTTACCATTTGAAAATTGTGTGTTCAAATAATTTTAATGACTGTGACGTTTATGCACTATTATACATAAAACAACCATTTAATGGCTAAAAAAAATTATAAACAGGAAATTTTTCTTTTTTTTTTTCTTTTAGCTTTAAATAATTAGATTTAAATTATTCATTATTTAATTTAAATGAAGAAAATAAAATTTGAGTAGCTAAGTGCGAACAAAACAACATCTTCGTTTGCAATGCTAATAAAAGAGTAATTCTCATGCATTCTTTACAATAAAAAACTTGATTTCAACTCACTTCTTTTAACGCCGCTGCTCCCACGATGAAAGATCTTTCAGCGTTGTGCTGCGAGAGAGCATTTGATGATCTGGAAAATTATTTAAGAGAATTTTTCTCTTTCATTGCAGAGCACGACATATACACATTTGTAACACACATTCAATAAAAAAAATCATTAAATGTTCATCTTAACTCACCACTATGGCAATTAACTTTGTTAGCATTATTGTTAACATATATATAAAAAAAAAACCTACATTCATGTAATTACCTTTTAATTTTTGAGAATGTTAATCTGTATTTTTTCCATCAAATTTTAATTTTTTTTTAATTATTCACAACATTAATTTTATTTCATCACTTTTTACTTAAGTAGTTAATAAGTTTCTTTTCTTTAACTTTAAGTGTGTATATAATAGAAATTGTTGTTGGTTACATGAATGTATGTTGTTCTTTTTCACTTATATTAGTTCATGATGTTTTAATTATGCAAATTAGGTCTTTATTTAATATTTTTAATGATTTTAGATTTTATGAATGTATGTTAGGTATTAATGTTAGCAGTATATATAGGTTTTCTTCACTATTTTCTAATTTTTAAGTATTTTTAATTCACTTTTTAGATTTAAGCAGTATGTATGTAAAAAAATTATTTTTAAAGTGTTTCTTCTTTAATTTTTGTAAATTACTAAATTGTTATTGATTTTATTTAACCATTGTTAAAAGTTATTACTTTTCACTTTTTTGTATGTTTAGTCTGGTCAAATATTTCTAACTTTTATTATAGACCACATGTTTAAGTTTCTACCGCTTACGACTGCCGACTGAAGCCAAACTCACGAAGCCAATTTTGCCTAGATTTCTGGTTCGGCATAAAAACTCGTTCTCAGCATATACAGAAATGTTGATATAAATCGAAAAGAAATGACGAATAGAAAATCCACTTTGGGATTTTTAATAAGGCGCCAATCTAGTTAATAATTTTTAATTAGATTTTGATATAAAATTATGCAAAAATTTTACCCGGTTTGGAATTGACGCCAGGAAAAGTTAATTTTTCAATCCTGTAGGACAGGTGTCATCAAATCTTAACTTTTCAAAGGGTATAAGATAATTTTAGTTCAATAAGCTTAGATGACAGTAGATTATTTCTACAATTAAATAAATTTATTTAATTAAAAAAGAATGATTATAATTTTATCTCTTTTTCTCTATTATTTTAATTTAATAAAAAAAAATGTAACTTACTTCTTTTCCAATTTATTTGCATTTACTACTTTAAATTAAAGTGGCAAAATTAAGTAAATAAAACTTGTTTCCAAAATTTGATTGGTTTTAAAATTTTAAAAAAACACCTTGAAATTATGATAATTTTTCGAGTTTTAATAAGCACTTGTTTCCTCTTTGGCTTCTGGATAGAAAAAGGTCGAATCACTGTACAGGAAATTACTCGTTTGGTAATAAAAACAATCTTAAAAGCATGTTTAAGAAAATTTCGAGATAGATAATAATATTTATTCAATTTCCGGTACAGTGGTTCGTATACAAATTCAATTATTTGACCAATAGATGGCATTAAATTCATGGCTAAAAATTTATGAATTTTCAGTAAGATTTATTTAGAATCAAAAATAAAAATTTCTTAAAATATTAGAGAAATTGAGCTCCAAGTCCCCTACATTTTCCCCCCAACCAAAATCAGACTTTGGGGTCGAAACGCACACCAAAGCTGATCACACTTGGAGCGAAAACAAATGAATAAAAAAAAAGATTATTGCCGTATGTCTTTGGCATGGTAAGTGCCAATAAACTGTCCTTGTGGATCCTCCAGCTCGTAATAGCAATTACCCAATTTCTTTCTTACACGAGCTTTCACAAAAGTTTTGCCCAATTTGGCATTATAGCCTTGCTCGAAATTGCTCTGTTTAAAATTGCGTCTGTACACTTCTTGACCCACATCGTAAGATACTATTTTTGATCTTACGTTGTATGCTCTTTCATTACGTTCCTGTTGTTTTCTCATCGTAACACCAGCCCTATTTCGCACAATCTCCAAAGTAACCTCTCGATTAAAGTTCACAGTTCTGTCCTCTAACATTTTCAGCTTCCTAAGCAATGCATATGTAGAGCCGTTCGTCACCATATGTTGGCCAAAAGCCATGAAGTATGGTGAGGTACCAACTGAGGAATGTACCGCTGAGCGCAAAGCACAGCAAATGTTGCTAAGGTACTCGTCCCAATCCTTCTGCTCAGGTTTCACATAAGCTTTTATAGCCGAGATGACAGAGCGATTAACACGTTCCGATGCGTTTGCTTGAGGAGAATGAAAAGCTGTATAAATATGGCTTATACCATATTTTTGCAATAAATTATTAAATTTGTTGGATTTAAACTGCGTCCCGTTGTCGGAAATTATACTTTCAGGTACTCCAAAAGTATGAAAAAGTTCGTTCTCAAGATAAGTATCAACTACGTCGGCCGTAAACTTTTTAACTGGTTTGAGGAAAGGAAATTTAGAGAAATGATCAAGTACAATAAATATGCCTATATGGCCAGAGCTAGAGCGAGGATATGGCCCAAGAAAATCCACATATAGACGCTGGAAAAATCGGTGCGCCTCTGCGGTCTTACCCATTGGTGGACGCAGCACGTGATTTGGGTGTTTTGTGCACTTGCAGATCTCGCACGAATTTATGTAGGATTTTACATCGGTAACCATACCAGGCCAGAAATAGTACCGACGAATTCGTTCGAGGGTCTTATTTATACCATTATGGGATGACAACAGGTCATCATGGGCTTTTCGTAGCACATCATCAACCAAACATCTCGGTATCCATAATTTCCAACACAAGTCATCGTACAGCTGTTCTCCAGTTGCATGTTCCGTTCTTCGGTAAAGAAAGTTATTAACCACCCTCAAATCTGGAAACTGACTCTCATTATCCTTGACCTTTTGGATAAGGTCTTTATATTCATCAGACTGAAACATGGATGAACTCAAGTCAACGAAAATACCGCTGACATTTTCTAAAGCGGACAAGTCTTCGGTATTGACTCTAGACAGAGCATCCGGAACTACATTCCGACTACCGCGCCTATGTTGAATGTTAAAACAGAAACCTTGTAATTTTAAAGCCCACCGAGCTAATCGTGAGCTCAAATCAGTTTGAGCCATTAGCCACTTGAGCGATGCATGATCAGTTATAATCGTGAATTCGTGACCTTCTACATACGGCCGGAATTTTTTTACACTGAGCACGGCAGCTAAACATTCTTGCTCTGCGACGGAGTAGTTGCGTTGGGCGTGGTTTAATTTTTTTGACATGAATGCAATGGGGAATTCATCACCCTTTCTATTGACTTGAACCAAAACGCCGCCAACACCTGTTTTACTCGCATCACAGTGTATGTAAAAAGGCTCAGAAAAATTCGGACTATGCAGCACGGGAGCGCTGCTCAAAACTGACTTAAGCTCATTAAAAGCTACTTCGGCTTCGTCCATCCAATTAAAACTTTTTTTGTTTTTCAACAAATCTGTTAGTGGTGCGGTAATCGAAGCATAGCTCCGAATGAATTTTCTATACCACCCAGACATTTCAAGGATTCGTCGAAGCTGCTTTATCGAACGCGGAGAAGGAAAATCGGATATAGCCGATACTTTTTCAGGGTCAGTTCGAATAATACCGTTTCCTACTATATGGCCTAAATACCGTACCTCTTTTAAACAAAATTTGCTTTTCTGCACATTAATCGTCAAACCAGCTATCTTAAGATGCTCAGCGAGTACCTTAAGGACTTCCAAATGTTTCGAAAAGCTCTCGGAAATGATCAACAAATCATCCAGGTATACAAAAACTTCAGACCTAAGATGACAGGGAACCACCTTGTCCATGAGACGTGACATGGTCTGCGGCGCATTGCATAGCCCAAATGGCATCACTTTGTACTGGTACAAAGGTCTACCTGGCACTGTGAACGCTGTTTTGTCTCTGGAATTCGGATGTAGAGGTATCTGCCAAAAAGCATCTTTTAGATCTAAACTAGAAATAAATTCTGCTTTTGGTAGCCTACTTAAGATACCATCTATGTTTGGCAAGGAGTATGCGTCCTTCACGGTGACCGCGTTGACCTTCCTGCTATCCAGACATAAACGAACCTTTCCGGGCTTTTGCACCAAAACTATTGGCGAGGACCACGCGCTGTCGGATTCTTCAATGACTCCTAAATCCAACATCCGATCAACCTCAGCGTAGATCAACTTTTCAATAGCCGGAGAAACCGGGAAGTGGCGTTGCTTAATAGGCTTAGCATCACCAACATCAATCACGTGTGATATCACCTTAGTTCTGCCGAGACCTACTTTCGCAAATGATGGAAATTTGTTAATAATATTTTTCAATTCTTGTGACTGGGTTTCTGTTAATAAGTGTAGGTCTGAATGATTTAAAAATTCCATCTCATTGACTTCATGTAAAAGTTCTTTGGGTAAAAGATTGAACGACTTCCAAAAATCTATCCCCAGATACAAGTTTTGTGCCAGACTCGGAATAATAAAAATTGATATGGGTTTGGAAGCTCCCCGAAAAGTTATGACAGTATCAACTTGCCCAATAACTGTTTGGGTCTTCCCATCGGCCGTACGTACATACGACTTAAACTTTTTAAAATTAAAACTTTTATTATTTACAAATTCGCGAGCAATCTCTGCACCAATGCAGCTGATTAACGCCCCTGTATCCAACAAACCGACAATAGACTTTCCGAACAAATTTACCTCAGCGTAAGGTCGAATATCATTTGGTTTGTCTACTATGGCGCTCAATAACCGTTTCCGGTTTAATTTTATTTTATTCCAAAAGTCTCTTATTCGTTTGCTAGAACGGGTCTTGGTTTTTGACAAAGCACCATCTTGGAAAATTCGTCTACGGGCCTCGTTATACTCTTTTAGACGAATATGGAAAGGTTTAAAAAATTTTAAAGAAGAAAAAACTGAAGAATTGTTATTAACTGAAACTGTAGAATCTTGACGAGAGGCATTATTTAATAAAGTTATTCTGTGCTCGTCGATTGGTGTTTCAGTAACTTTGCTACAATTGGTTTGCGTGCACCTCTCTGTGCACTCAACATTGAGTTTTTTGACTCTGCACAACGTCTGCAATTGGGCTTATACACGTTAGGTGTACCGCAACCATAGCAAAATACTTTTCGTTCGGCTAAACAATTTTGGTAGGGGTGACCAGTCATACCACAATTCCAGCAAACTAAAGATACTGCTGAAATTTCTTCAGAATCTGCATCAAAATCATCATTGACCAAATAAAAATCTTCATTTAATTCTGCAACATGCTTACGATTAGGAAATTGCTTGAAAAAGTTATTATTCCTTTTGATATCTTGTAGGAAAAACTCTCTTTTCCTGCAAATATCTCGCAAATGTGAAACAGAAAAAATTTGTATGTTTAAAAGTTCATGTTGAATTTCTGGTAAGAGATTTCTTCTCAGGATTTCAACCAGCGAATTTTCAGGCAATTGTTGGTCTAAACGGTCAGTTAGCTCAACGATTGACTCGTAGAAGGAATCAAAACTTTCATTTTGTTTTTGCTTTCTATCACGTAACATCTCCCTGTAATCGACGTCTGTTCGTGTATCTTTGTACTGACGCCTAAGTGCCAAGCATAAATCATTCCATCGAAATTCACGGGTCGATTTATGAAACCTCCAAAACCAGTTGCTAGCTTTGAAGTCGAAGAGAGCACTTGCGTAGCGGCAAAGTAGGTCAAAGTTTCCACCTAGTGTCTGATTGGTAAGAGCTTCAACACGATATATGAAATTGTCTGCTGACAATCCATCAAAACCACCAGTGAACCTACTATATGGCCTAAATACCGTACCTCTTTTAAACAAAATTTGCTTTTCTGCACATTAATCGTCAAACCAGCTATCTTAAGATGCTCAGCGAGTACCTTAAGGACTTCCAAATGTTTCGAAAAGCTCTCGGAAATGATCAACAAATCATCCAGGTATACAAAAACTTCAGACCTAAGATGACAGGGAACCACCTTGTCCATGAGACGTGACATGGTCTGCGGCGCATTGCATAGCCCAAATGGCATCACTTTGTACTGGTACAAAGGTTTACCTGGCACTGTGAACGCTGTTTTGTCTCTGGAATTCGGATGTAGAGGTATCTGCCAAAAAGCATCTTTTAGATCTAAACTAGAAATAAATTCTGCTTTTGGTAGCCTACTTAAGATACCATCTATGTTTGGCAAGGGGTATGCGTCCTTCACGGTGACCGCGTTGACCTTCCTGCTATCCAGACATAAACGAACCTTTCCGGGCTTTTGCACCAAAACTATTGGCGAGGACCACGCGCTGTCGGATTCTTCAATGACTCCTAAATCCAACATCCGATCAACCTCAGCGTAGATCAACTTTTCAATAGCCGGAGAAGCCGGGAAGTGGCGTTGCTTAATAGGCTTAGCATCACCAACATCAATCACGTGTGATATCACCTTAGTTCTGCCGAGACCTACTTTCGCAAATGATGGAAATTTGTTAATAATATTTTTCAATTCTTGTGACTGGGTTTCTGTTAATAAGTGTAGGTCTGAATGATTTAAAAATTCCATCTCATTGACTTCATGTAAAAGTTCTTTGGGTAAAAGATTGAACGACTTCCAAAAATCTATCCCCAGATACAAGTTTTGTGCCAGACTCGGAATAATAAAAATTGATATGGGTTTGGAAGCTCCCCGAAAAGTTATGACAGTATCAACTTGCCCAATAACTGTTTGGGTCTTCCCATCGGCCGTACGTACATACGACTTAAACTTTTTAAAATTAAAACTTTTATTATTTACAAATTCGCGAGCAATCTCTGCACCAATGCAGCTGATTGACGCCCCTGTATCCAACAAACCGACAATAGACTTTCCGAACAAATTTACCTCAGCGTAAGGTCGAATATCATTTGGTTTGTCTACTATGGCGCTCAATAACCGTTTCCGGTTTAATTTTATTTTATTCCAAAAGTCTCTTATTCGTTTGCTAGAACGGGTCTTGGTTTTTGACAAAGCACCATCTTGGAAAATTCGTCTACGGGCCTCGTTATACTCTTTTAGACGAATATGGAAAGGTTTAAAAAATTTTAAAGAAGAAAAAACTGAAGAATTGTTATTAACTGAAACTGTAGAATCTTGACGAGAGGCATTATTTAATAAAGTTATTCTGTGCTCGTCGATTGGTGTTTCAGTAACTTTGCTACAATCGGTTTGCGTGCACCTCTCTGTGCACTCAACATTGAGTTTTTTGACTCTGCACAACGTCTGCAATTGGGCTTATACACGTTAGGTGTACCGCAACCATAGCAAAATACTTTTCGTTCGGCTAAACAATTTTGGTAGGGGTGACCAGTCATACCACAATTCCAGCAAACTAAAGATACTGCTGAAATTTCTTCAGAATCTGCATCAAAATCATCATTGACCAAATAAAAATCTTCATTTAATTCTGCAACATGCTTACGATTAGGAAATTGCTTGAAAAAGTTATTATTCCTTTTGATATCTTGTAGGAAAAACTCTCTTTTCCTGCAAATATCTCGCAAATGTGAAACAGAAAAAATTTGTATGTTTAAAAGTTCATGTTGAATTTCTGGTAAGAGATTTCTTCTCAGGATTTCAACCAGCGAATTTTCAGGCAATTGTTGGTCTAAACGGTCAGTTAGCTCAACGATTGACTCGTAGAAGGAATCAAAACTTTCATTTTGTTTTTGCTTTCTATCACGTAACATCTCCCTGTAATCGACGTCTGTTCGTGTATCTTTGTACTGACGCCTAAGTGCCAAGCATAAATCATTCCATCGAAATTCACGGGTCGATTTATGAAACCTCCAAAACCAGTCGCTAGCTTTGAAGTCGAAGAGAGCACTTGCGTAGCGGCAAAGTAGGTCAAAGCTTCAACACGATATATGAAATTGTCTGCTGACAATCCATCAGAACCACCAGTGAAGCGAATCTTCCAATTGTATATTATGTGGCCTACTTTGTCGGAAAGTACTGATAATTCAGTGTTAGGATGTGCACCCTGAGAAACAGGAGAATTCTGGCTAAAAACTGCAATTCCATGGATGTTATTCCCAGATGGAACATGTTGCAAGCCAAGTAGGTGGTCAAGAGACTGTTGCTCAACCCGAGGTAATGATTGCAAAGAAGGATTACCTTGAACAGATTGGACATTAATATTCGGAGGTTGAGACGGAGCTTTATTTTGAAGGCTCAAACGTCGAAATCCTTCCTCAATGTTAGATTCAATCAACCTGGTCAACTGCTGACTAAGGGAAGCAAGCATTTCAGCCTGCTGTGATCCAACAACTGCTGTAACCAAGTTACGAATATTGTCTCTTTGTTCGGTAGAAGATTGTTGAGATAAATTCTGAGTATGAGACAAGGCAGCTTCTATTAAACTACCATCAAGTGGAGTCTGCTTCTTAGTTTGTGATCGAGTATTAGGGCCATGCTCAGAAGACTTGGAAGGGGTTTGAGGATTAGACATTTGCGTAACACATCGAACTCCACATACTGGGCATGAACTTTTATTTGTTAGGTGTTTGGATAAACAAGATTTGTGAAAACTGTGGTTACATGTAGTCTTGAGCAAATGACCTAAGACTGAAATTTGATTGTTGCAAATATTGCAGGTATGACCGCTTATTTCAGCGACACTCAGATTCTCATTACTATGTCTCATAGCCATTATGGTTTAAGCAAATTAAAAACAAAAATAGAAAAACAATTAAGAAAATGCTCAACTCAGAACAAGTTATATATAAATAACTTCGCGATTCAAATAGTATCTTCAATTCAAAACGTAAAAAAAATTAAGATATTATTAAAATTTAAATATCGAAGATAAGATAAGAAAATATGTGTATAGTAAGTTATTTATTGATTTCATTGCATATCAGTAAATTGGTTGTGATAAAAAGATAAATAAACTTCCACGATAATAATGCAACAGAAAAGTAGCTAACTAGAATAGATAGAAAAAAAAAGATGAAAGATTTAGAAAGATGAAAGATTTAGAAAGATTAAAATTTTTAAACGCTGGCTAATAGTCTTCAGGGTCCTTAAAGAGTATTATAATTCCAAGCATTATTGAATAGTTGTTTTATAAAACAAAATACATTCTAATTGCTGCAGTCAGATGTCGACTACTATATTTGGTCAAAAAATCTGCAGTTCTAGACAGCAAAAAAAATACATTTTGAAATAAATGTAGTTTAAGGGAAGTTGTTAAATTATGCCGGCTATATATTTAAATTTTAAAAATATATATAGTTCCAATGCACAATAGTAACAGCATTCAAAAGACAAAAAAAAAGAAAATGAAAGGTATTAAGTTAAACAAGCCAATAATGTTATTGGGAACCAACACAAAATGTGATGCTTAAATACTTGCACCAAACTTAGATTGTCATATGCAACATCAAAGAAAGCCAAGATTTTGTTAGCCAATAAGTCTTGATGACCATACTGGACGTTTCCAAATGTGTCGGCCCCACGTTGGGCGCCAAAAATAATATTATTTCACTGTAGCATGCAACGGTTTAAATGCTTTTTTAAAGATTTTTAATTTGCTGACAGGAAGCGGATGCACGCATTATATCCGGCTAGGGATCGTCGGCTTGTGGGGTGGAGTTCTTGCACACTATCAGACAATGCTTTACCTTGCTACGTAAAAATTATTTTAATTTGCGTGCGGAGTATGTAACTTAAATACATATATAGAATCGGACAAGATGTGTAGAAGAGATAACTTAGACAGGAAACGGAAGTGACCTAATTTCGGACGGACATATTAGAAAAGAACTTGTTAGCAAACAACCTTCTGCTGCAAGACATATATGGAAGATATTATGTTGCTTGATGATGTTAGTGCAACATATATATACCCTCCCAGCCATGATCCTAATTTTAACACCAAAAATTAAAAAAAACAAACTAAATAGGATCCCTATCTTTCATCACAAACCAACTACCTTATGCTGAAATCAAAAGAAAATATTTAACTTTCCATGATGACAAAATTTTTATTTCATATAAAAGAGATAAACATTATTGTTAAATAAAACTAAATTATATGTTAATTTTATTAACATTTAAATCCTATAGAAATATTTATATTAGGTACTTAGACCAGAAAACGAGAAATAAAAAAAAGTTGTACCAAAATAGTTATGGAGAAAAAGAATAAGTACAGGGTTGTCCATATTCGAAGCGCCCATTTTATTTTTAAATAAATCAAAGAAACCACAACTTTTTGTCTGTTCGTCATTAATATCATTTAATTGGGTTCAAGTAGATTTGCTTACATTATTTCTTGAATATGATATCTCGTAAATGGTCGCCATTGGCCTCTACGACACATTGTGCCCGTTTTGCAGCATTTTCCATGGTTTTCTTCAACATTTCGATGGGAATGGCGGTTATTTCTTGACGGATGTTGGTTTGCAGCTCTTCTAGGGTCTTTGGCTTGTTGACG
>OY986437.1:176162039-176309539 GCA_963920525.1 Dichetophora obliterata | reverse complement strand
ATAATATAATATAATATAATATAATATAATATAATATAATATAATATAATTAATATAATATAATATAATATAATATAATATAATATAATATAATATAATATAATATAATATAATATAATATAATATAATATAATATAATATAATATAATATAATATATATAATATAATATAATATAATATAATATAATATAATATAATATAATATAATATAATATAATATAATATAATATAATATAATATAATATAATATAATATAATATAATATAATATAATATAATATAATATAATATAATATATATAATATAATATAATATAATATAATATAATATAATATAATATAATGTAACGATGCGTTCTCACGGCTGGGGTCGGCTCGCCGGACCCAGGTATCGTTCCAAATAATTTATAATTTGGAGCGCCAAATCAAACTCGTATTTTTTCCACTACGTTACAATGAATGTTTATTGACAAATGATTTCCTACTTTATATAATACCAAAGGGATACAATTAATATTAATTATTAACTATTCAATTAGTTATTTAATTATCTCGCAAGTAAAATATAAATATGTAAATATTTAAATTATTGTAGTCAATAAATATTAAAATATATGTGAATATTATTTTATAGTGACACGAAATATTATAATACTTATTCGATGATTTGCCATTCTTATCCTTGAGGCTCCTGATGTTGATAATCTGGTCATCTGGTTCTCGGTTTTATTTTAGCACACTCCGCAAGGAAGGATCTCACTACAAAGAGGTAGTGAAGATCTAGGATGTGGCGCTTGGGCGGACGACTCTCATCCGTTTCCCAAGACTGGACGGGTAGTTTTGCTACACAGGGTAACACGTATGTAGGAAGTGAAACTTGGGCGGGACGACTCTCATCCGTTTCCCAGTTTCAATGAGGATTCTCTTGCTACACGGTGGCAACAAATGTGGGAGGTGGCACTTGAGCGGACGACTCTCATCCGTTTCTCAAGACCAAGTAGACTCGCTGTAAGGAGCAGCGAGGGTTTAAGGATGGAGCGCTTGAGCGGACGACTCTCATCCGTTTCTCAAGACGCGAAGGAACCTGTAGCACCAGCTACAAGCGTTTTGTGATGGGATTCTTGGGCGGACGACTCTCATCCATTTCCCAAGATGGGAGAACGAAGGTAGGAAAGGATAGGTATTTTAAGGAGCGGGGTGTACTAAATATATTTAAAGGATTCTTACGCTGCCTGGAACGCTGCTGAATGCAAATTGCTGGCTACCGATGTACTTGACGCTCGTTTTTATGCGTTGCTGCCGCTGATAGTGGTTACCGTTGGCGGTCGGCGTTGGCGCTGTACTAATTTTAGCTACGCAGTTGACGTCGACGCTTGCTGCTGCGTCGTTGACGCTGACGTTCACTGCTTGGAGTTTACGTTGCTGCTTGCTGCGCAGTTGACGTTTATGTCGCTGCGTGCTGCTGGCTGCTGGTGTCCACTGATGACGGCGTTTAGGTTGATTATATTTTTATTTCGACCGCGAGCCGTTTACTTTTCGGCACTTAACGCTGCTACCGCACTGTAGAAAATATACTTTGGTTCGCGACTGGAGCTCAACCGCTCTTGTTGACGGCACAATACTGAATGACCGAACTAGTTGACGGCACTCTACTGAATGACTGACTTAGTTGACGGCCCCTTTACTGAATGACTCTTCCTCCCATATCGTCACTTCGAACCTCCGAGTCACGCCATGAATTATCTCTCGCTCTTGCCTGTGTGGCTCCGGCCGCCGTCTCTATTTCGCTGGAATTCTTCCGTTGTATTTGTTCGCTCGTGGCTTGACATCATCCGATCGTCCCGTTGCACATGAAAAGGAAAACAAATAACAACCATTAGTGACAAATTAAATCACATTATTTTACTGCGTAGTAACCAAATTGGCTGATGCAATATTAAACGTTATTGCTGAACCCCAGTAGGAACGCCTGCATGAATTCCTCTGACTGGTGTTAAGCAGTACTGAAATAATGTATATGGATTTAGTTTATGGCTTAATAGCAAATTGGCAGACGCAATACTTAATTGGTATTGCTGAACCCCCAGTAGGAACGCCTGCATGAATTCCTCTGACTGGTGCTATAAGCGTTGTTGTAACAATGTATGGATTTATTAGATTACTTAATAACAAATTGGCAGACGCAATACTCGATGTGATTGCTGAAGCCCCAGTAGGAATGACTGCCCGCATTCCTCTGACTGGTGTTATAAGTATTCTATAATAATGTCTATAGATTTATCCGACTACCTAATAACAAATTGGCAGGACGCAACGCTCAATGTGGTTGCTGAACCCCAGTAGGAATGACTGCCCGCATTCCTCTGACTGGTGTTATAGGCATCGTTATAATAAGGTCTATAGACCGACAAACCCTTTGCTACAAAAATCCCTAACCTAAATAAAACGCTTCCTTTTCAGGTTTCATACCCATTGGTTTTAGATGTAATTTTATGCGCATCGCATCAGTAACTGATAAGTTCTACTTATCTATTATTTTAACTTAGAAAACTAAGACTTCATTGTTCTTAAACCTAATACCTAACAATAAACTTAAACTAATTGGCCTTCTGAGCTCAGCCCTTCTCTCGACATGCCCTCGCATTCCTTTTGCCTACCCGGACGTTTCCCTTCTAGTTTTTGCTGGCCTACGACCCAGCAGGAATATCTGAAAGAAAATAAATATAACAATTAGATAATGTAGGGCAAAACTTTGAAGAAGTTTTGGTCCTTACATCTCCCCCTCACTTCAGGGGGCGGTGGCGGAGAATCTCGGTGCCGTTCTTCTTGATCGTGAACTGAAATTGTCGCCTGGCGACGGGTACTAGGAAGCGTAGTTTGCTTCCGGCTTCTCGCTGCTGCCGTGCTCCTGCCCAGATCCTCTGGATTGGTTGCAGGTGTGGGTCGTCGTGCGCTAACGGTTGCGTGGACCATTCGTCCTGTGGATGCTGCTCGTGACGGTTAACGTCGCTGTGACGTGTTGGCGCTGCTGTCGAATGTAGTCCGGGTACCAATTCCTTCAGGAAGAGTGGATCCGGATGCCATCTTCGGCCGTGGCTAGACATACTGGTCATGTCGTGGTGTTGTTGGGGCTGTGGTGCTTCCTGAGTAAGGCTAATACGATCGTGGGCGTTGGTGATTGCCCGCTCCAAGTCGAGGCACCATTTCGGTGATCGACTTCTCTGTCGCTCGACTGTGTGGAGACTTGGGGCATTGCTGCCTACGCTACAGGTGATGCTGCCGCTGGCGTGTCTTTGCACGCTGCTACTGGCGGCTGGTTGCACCGCCTTGCTGCCGATGGTGACCTTTCTCGCGGCTCGGTCAGGTTCTGGGGGCGTCTCGCTGAGGCCCCGCTGACTAAGCACTTGGGAGTGTCTGGCACGTGCTGTCGTGCTGTGGGTCACTTCTGTGTGCGCCTGATCGTTTTGTGTGGCACCAATCGTGGTGCGTTCGCGTGCGGTTGTGTACCGGGCGCTGCCGGGTCCTTCGATGGAGCGGCTGATGTTTATGCCAATCGGGTCTGAAGATTGACTGTCGTGGTCGTGTGATTGAGAAGTGCGCGCTGCTACCTGAGCTGGTACTGCGCTGAAGATGATCGGCGATGAATCGCCGCTGCTTTCGTGCTCCTCTTTGCTGATGTTCCGGGCGCTTGCTTGGGCCTTTTTTCCAGGGCCGTAGCTATCATCGTCGGTGCTAGTGCTGCTGCTAGTGCTGCTGGTGCTGCCGGTGCTGCTGGACCGTGCTGTTGAACTGCCGTCGGTGGTTGTAGAGCTGTCGGTGGAGCTATCTCGTCGCAGCCGCCGGGGTGTGCGTTGGCGCGGCCTGGCTTTCCTTTGTTGCGTGGCGACTGTAGTAGTTTTTCTGCTGGCCGGTGTATCTGCGTACTCTGTTAGGTACAGATGAGGCAATTCGGCTCTAATCGATGCTGGCACGAGGCTTTGGACTAGCTCTGCTAGTTCTCGCCGCTTGTTGGTTGCTTCTCTGGGTGGGAACCATCCCTCGCCTCCAATTTCTCGAATACCCTGGCCCACGTTGCGTAAGAGCAGGTCTGCGAAATGTAGCAGAAAGGGGCCACAGTCGGTAGAATTTGGCTGTTGGGGCACAACGATGGCTTTGTAGGGCATAACTATCTCGTCCCAAGCTGCATGCGATGAGTTTGGATGCGCAGCTAGCCATTCAGCCTGCATGTATTTACGTAGCGCTGGTGCTACGTGCTCTCTGGGTGCGTCTGCAAATGAGTCAAGCACCCATATCTGCCCTCGCTGCTTGGAGAGGCTTGGCTGGCGGTCCAGGTGGACAACGGCCAGGTACCAGTGGTGTCGCTCATTTATGGGTACCAAAATGAGGGTCTTTTCCAGAAGTGGTATTCTTTTTGACCAACGACGTAGACGGTCGTAGTGCCCCTGCTGGTTTTCTTGGCTGACGGCTCGATTGAGTTGAGAAAAGAAGTAGGTGCTAAATATATGCACCTGCTGTTGCACTTCATTCGCCTGTTGTGCATATAACCACTTAAGGTATAGCTCGATGAGACTGTCGTCGAACAGTCGTCCACACGCAATTCTTTCATACGCGGCGCGGTACAGAGTGATACCGCCGGGGCCGCTTGGGTAGACCAAAAGTGCTGTCTCTGGAGCTGTAGCTGTTTCCCTGGTGTCGGTGAGTCTTGCCCTCTTTTCGCCGGATGCCGTCGTGACATATACGGATGCTGTGCCTTGCGATGCTGTTATTTCCGTTTGCATGCGTTTACACTCCTCTGTCCGTCCCATAGAATGCTCGTCGCGTTCTCCCATAATTGCTTGCTTTTATTTTGGTTGAGTTTTGCTATAAATCATTTAAATTCATTTATATTAGTTAATATCACGATTAACGATTTTACCTCTTTTGCTGCAGTTGTTTACGATTCGAATTGTAAATAACG
Organism: Dichetophora obliterata; assembly: GCA_963920525.1. Lineage (NCBI taxonomy): Eukaryota > Metazoa > Arthropoda > Insecta > Diptera > Sciomyzidae > Dichetophora > Dichetophora obliterata. Next base: position 176,304,584 of record OY986437.1, on the reverse strand, counting down.
AGTATAAATTTGAATTTGGTAGTGTTGTCGCTTTGATAGCATTTTCGATAACTTAGTGATGTAGTTTTTATTTGGGATGTTCAGGGCTGCATGATGGGATAATATGTTGAGCATGGTGACGTTCACATTAGATGAAAGTGTGTCATGCAGGTTTGATACAATTTTCTTGCAGAACTGCCTGCAGGAGTGGAATAGATTTTGGGGTTGAACATTGGGAGGGAATTGGCAAGTGGTAATAGTTGTATATCTGATAACTACTATTCATGAAATATATCTTATCATGCATGATGGTAACTATCCAACATTACTTTGCTGACATCACATTTTCAGACTTTTCGAAGTCTGGATGTCCTACCTCGCTACTTTCTACTACTATTCTCTATTTCTCGGGGCTTTCTACAAGAAGCTGCTAAGCTGCTTTTGATGTTGCAGATGCTACTGCGCTACCGCGAGCTTTGTAACGTCTCCGATGGTGCTACGCCTCATTTCTTTTGAGGTTGCCGATGCTACCACACTTCATTGCTTATGCTGTTACAGGTGTTAATGTGCTTCAGTGTTTTTGATGTTGCAAAACTCCTGTGCGCCGGTGTTGGTACTACACGCGATGGCTTTTGATGTCGCAGATGCTACTGCGCCTCGTTGCTTTTGATGTCGCAGATGCTACTGCGCGTCGTTGCTTTTGATGTCGCAGATGCTACTGCGCTCCATTGCTTTTGATGTCGCAGATGCTACTGCGCCTCTTTGCTTTTGATGTCGCAGATGCTACTGCGCCTCGTTGCTTTTGATGTCGCAGATGCTACTGCGCTCCATTGCTTTTGATGTCGCAGATGCTACTGCGCGTCGTTGCTTTTGATGTCGCAGATGCTACTGCGCTCCATTGCTTTTGATGTCGCAGATGCTACTGCGCGTCGTTGCTTTTGATGTCGCAGATGCTACTGCGCTCCATTGCTTTTGATGTCGCAGATGCTACTGCGCCTCGTTTGCTTTTGATGTCGCAGATGCTACTGCGCTGCGGTGCTTTTGTTATTGCAGGTGCTACTGCTGGCAGTTGGTGACGCAGGTTGCTGCTGCGGTGCTTTTGTTATTGCAGATGCTACTGCTGGCAGTTGCTGACGCAGGTTGCTGCTGCGGTGCTTTTGTTATTGCAGGTGCTACTGCTGGCAGTTGGTGACGCAGGTTGCTGCTGCGGTGCTTTTGTTATTGCAGATGCTACTGCTGGCAGTTGGTGACGCAGGTTGCTGCTGCGGTGCTTTTGTTATTGCAGATGCTACTGCTGGCAGTTGGTGACGCAGGTTGCTGCTGCGGTGCTTTTGTTATTGCAGGTGCTACTGCTGGCAGTTGGTGACGCAGGTTGCTGCTGCGGTGGCAGTGGTTGACGCAGATGCAGCTGCGGTTTTGACCTCATTTAACGACGTTGGTCCCGTCGACTTCGGTTATTTCTGACAGTTGTTTTTGCGGTTGCCGCCGCGATTGGCAGTTGTTTTTGCGGTTGCCACCGCGGTTGGCAGTTGTTTCTGCGGATGCGGCCGCCTCCTTGACCCCTCCTCCTGACAGTTGGTTTTGCGGTTGCCGCCGCGATTGGCAGTTGTTTCTGCGGATGCGGCCGCCTCCTTGACCCCTCCTCCTGACAGTTGGTTTGGCGGTTGCCGCCGCCGGTGGCAGTTGTTTCTGCGGATGCGGCCGCCTGCTTGACCCCTCCTCCTGACAGTTGGTTTTGCGGTTGCCGCCGCGATTGGCAGTTGTTTTTGCGGATGCTGCCGCCTGCTTGCAGTTGTTGGCGCGGATGCTGCCGCTGTTGTGACCTTGTTTAGCGACGTTGGTCCCGTCGATTTCTCTTGACGTTGATGTATTCGTCGATGCGGCTTCTGCCGCCATCCTGCAGTTGTTGACGCGGTTGCTGCCGCTGTTGTGACCTTGTTTAGCGACGTTGGTCCCGTCGACACACTTCTCCGTTAATGCAGCTTCTGCCGCCGTCCTGCAGTTGTTGACGCGGTTGCTGCCGCTGTTGGCAGTTGTTTTTGCGGGTGCTGCCGCCTGCTTGCAGTTGTTGACGCGGATGCTGCCGCTGTTGTGACCTTGTTTACCGACGTTGGTCCCGTCGACAAACTTCTTTAACTCACTCACGTGAACCTTTTTTATTTTAGATTCACCCTTCTGGCGGATTTGCGCTATCACCGGCGAACTATATCCAACGACGACGTATGGGCCGTCATATTTGGGAGCTAGTTTGGCTGCAAAGCTGTTGATGGCGCTGGACAGCGGATGTTGTTTGGCAAGGACCATTTCGCCGATCCCTGGCTGCCAGTCGCGTCTACGCAAATTATAGTGACGTGCCTGGTCGCACGTAGCCTGACTTAACTTGCGTCTCACTATTGCAAATATTTCTTGCAACTGCTCTGCCCGCTCTGTTGGTGACTGCGTTTCTCGGCCGGTGCCTATTGTTTGCTCGTCAAAGAGTGCTCCTGGTAGGCGTGGCTCGCGACCATGCACTAAAAACGCCGGACTGAAACCCGTCACATCCGATTTGCTGCTATTTAGCGCTAAGGTGAGCTCTGGGAGGCACTCGTCCCATGTCTTGTGTTGGTTGTTACTGAATTGCGCGATCATCGTCTTAAGTGTTTTATTAACCCTCTCAGTCGGATTCTCCTGCGGCGTATAAGGTGCCGTAAACTGATGTTTTGTACCAATTTCTTTTAGGAATTTTCGGAACGCTCGACTTGTAAATTGCACGCCGTTGTCGCTGATGAATACTTTTGGAACGCCAAAACGGGCTAATATCCGTTCTCTGAAGCTTCTTTTCAGGCTATCGCTGGTGGCTTGGCGTAGCGGGACTGCCTCGGTCCACTTGCTGAATTTGTCGAACAGAACAAGGATCACGGTGTTGCCATGCTTCGAGCGCGGCAATGGTCCCACAAAGTCGGCACAAACTACCGACCATGGCTCCTCGGCTATGCTGGATAACATTTTTCCTGCTGGAGCTTGCTGGCTTGGCTTATACCGCTGGCAAACTTCGCAGCTGCGTACATATCGGCTTACACTCCTGAACAAGCCTGGCCAGTAATAACGGTTTGTGATTCGGCCGATGGTTTTGCGTACTCCAAGATGGCCAGCACTTGGCTGATCATGGTTCTCTGCCATTACTCGCTGCCGTAAATACGTTGGCACACACAATTTCCAGGCGGCGGCGTCCTCGTCACCGATTTGGTTTGGTATATGTCTATATAATTGCCCATCTTCTTCCATGTAGTCTGCAAACTTAGCCGGATTATCGCGAACTTCCTGTTTGCGTTTGTCTAACCAGGCGCAGCATTGAATCTCTTCTACAGTCTCGGTGGCTACAGTCTCGGTGGTTTTGCACAGGTCTTCCAGCGGTTGTCGCGATAGCGCGTCAGCGACCACATTTAACTTGCCTCGTCTGTACAGAATCTCGAAGTTGTATTGCTGCAGCTCCAGCGCCCATCGTGCAACGCGACCGGACGGACTCTCTATTGAATTTAACCACTTCAACGAGAGGTGGTCCGTGATGACTTTAAATCTATACCCTTCCAGGTAACATCGCATTTTTCTGATGCCCCACACGATCGCCAGACACTCCTTCTCTGTCGGGCTGTAGTTGCGCTCTGCTTGAATAAGGTGGCGACTGGCGTAAGCAATCACCCGCTCTACGCCGTCGAAGTCTTGCGTCAGCACCGCTCCTAGGCCATAATCGCTCGCGTCGGTTTGCAGCACGAAGGTCCTGTTGAAGTCAGGGCAGGCCAGTACGGGTGCCTCAGTAAGTTTTTCTTTTAGAGCTTCGAAGGCCTGCTGCTGTTCCGGTCCCCATCGCCAGTGCTTGCCTTTCTTTAAAAGTTGTGTCATTGGTTGTGAAATGGTGGCAAAGTCGGGCACAAAACGTCTGTACCACGACGCCACACCCAGGTATCGGCGTAATTCACGAAGGCTTGTTGGTGGTGCTAGATTTTTAATAGCAGCAACCTTGTCCGGATCCGTGTGTATACCGCTCTCGCTGACGACGTGTCCTAAGTATTTCGTCTCAGACCGAAGGAACTCACACTTTTCTACATTCAGCTTGAGATTTGCTGTTCGTAGCCGTCGAAACACCTCTTTCAGGTTCTGCATATGCTCTTCTCGTGACCCGCCAGTGACAATGATGTCATCTAAATATGCAAACGCATATGGCTCTAGTTCTGGTCCGATGATAGTATCCAGGGCTCGCTGGAACGTCGCAGGGGCTGAATGAAGCCCAAAAGGCATGACGCGCCATTGAAACAGCCCTCGTCCTGGCACCGTGAATGCAGTGTATTGCTTACTATCGACGTGCATCGGTATCTGCCAATATCCGTTCTTAAGGTCGAGGCTACTGATGAATTTGGCGTTTCGCAGCCTGTCCAGAATATGGTGTATGCGCGGTAAAGGATACGCATCTGGAACCGATTTTGAGTTTAGCTGTCGATAGTCGATACATAATCTCCAGGAGCCTGTCTTCTTACGCACTAATACGATCGGCGCGCTGTGGGGGCTATGAGATGGTTCTATAAAGCCCTTTTCTAACAGCTCATCGATCTCCTTATTGATGATGTCCTGCATTGCTGGGTTACGGGGATAGTACCGTTGTTTAAGTGGGCGGTCGTCCAACATCACGATTTTGTGTGGTGGTACGTTGGCGGTGCCTTGTAGTGTCTCGAACTGGCGCAGCTCCTTCTGTAAGAATTCCTCTGTTGACTCTGCTGGGGTTGATGGTACCTCGACCACGGTGATACAATCTGGCTGGTTGGCTGTACTCTTCTTTGGAGGCCGTAGCGTTATTATTTGCTCACCCCATCCAAACGAAGCGTTGGTCTTTAGCAAGAAGTCCATGCCAAGAAGTAAATCGTCCGTGACGCCGGGAAGGATGAGGATTGATAGCTTACATTCTTTTAGTCCTACCTTTATTTTTACGATCAAGGTCTCTTCGACCACTTGCAGGGATCCATCGGCCATGCGCACGTTCGTGGTTATCAACTCCCGAGTTTCGTTGGTTCGCAGGCGATTCGCTAATTGTTGACTGGCGAAACTGCGTGTCGCTCCAGTGTCTATAGTTGCCTCCATTTCAATTTTCTCGATGGTAACTCGTGTCCAGATTCGGCGGTCGTCATATCGCAGGTACATTAGTGGTTTCGAGGAAGGTTGCGGCTGGACTCGTTTGCTCCTCGACCTCGAGCGAGCCCTCTGGCATTTCCCACTATTGATGTGCAACATTCAAAGGTCGCACGGCCTCGTCGTCCGCATCCTTTGCAAAAATACACTCGTTCGTTGGTGCAGTCGGCTTCATGATGACCTGGTCGTCCACATCGAGCACATGAATTTTCCAAATTGACAAATTGTGGTATTTCAGGCGGTTTTATCTCCTCACGGGCGTATCGTTCGTCTGGTGGTTGTGCTGGTACTCTTTGTTGGGCCATGTTTGGCCTAGCCGTTCTAGATTGCTCTTCTTTGCTACGCTGGGAGGGCCGTGTTGGCGTATCTGGAACTCGGATGAGCTCATAATCTTCGGCCAAGGATAACAGTTCGGCAAACGTTGAGAAGTCACGGCGCCGGATATAAAGTTGGTATTCCTGGCGGCAATTCCTGAAGACCCGCTCCAGCTGTTGGGCCTCAGTCCAATTCGCATGTCTCATCAGGTCAATAAGGTCCAGGCTGAATGTTTTAAACTTTTCCTGTGGCTTCTGTATTCGGCTGCGTATCTGATCCTCTAGTCGTTCAAAGAAGCGAGCTGGCAGGAAGTACGTCAGAAATCTGTACTTAAAGTTAGCCCATGTTTCTCCTTGGATTTTATTATTCCTCCACCAGATGAGCGCTCCATCCCTGAGCAGCTCTGGCATCATTCTTGGCAGGTGGTCTTTATTCAGGCTGTATACGCATGAGAGCTCTTCTAGCCGTTCCACAAATTCTAGTGGGTCTCGGTCCTCGTCAAATTTGACCGACCATTTTCGAACTTGGTCCATAATATTGCCATATGATGGCGTCTCCTGGAACCTCCCTCGTCCTGTTGGCATTTCAGGTACAGGTATTCGTACAGGCGCCTCTTCGTTGGCTGCTACACTGGGTATGCCCGCTGGACACCCGGGGCGCGGCGACGGCGTCCTCCTATCGGTATATTTGGTTTCGAGTTCTGCCAACCGTTTTTGTAAAGCAGGGTCTTCTTCATTGTCTGCTACCACTGCCGCAAATTTCTTACGCAGTTCCTCTACGGTTCCTTCTTCGCTGAACCCGAACTCCTGGGCGTACACTAGTAGGTCGTCCTTACGAAGGCTATAAATCCATGACGTCCTGACCATTTTGTATGTTTCGTCGAGGTCTTTAGGTGCTGTAGCTAACGGTGCTGTTATGCTGCTGCCTGTAGCTTTTGCAGTTGTCGTTGACGCTGCTGCTGGCTTCGGCCTGCGCGGTTTTACGTTAATGTTGCTGTTGGTTGCGGCTGCACAGTCGACGCTGACGTCGCTGTTAGCGGAGGTGTGCGCAGTTGAGGCTGACGTCGGTGGTGACTGCGGCTGTGCAGTTGACGTTACTGTTGACTGCGGCTGCGCAGTTGATGTTGACTGCAGCTGCTCAGTTGATGCTGACGTTGATGCTGACTGTAGCTGCGCAGTTGATGCTGACGCTGATGTTGACTGCGGCTGCGAAGTTGACGTTAATGCTGCTGCCGGCTGCGCCGTTGACATCAATGTCGCTGCTTGCTGCGACTGCGTAGAGAACGTTTCAGTTGCCGTTGCGTCCTGGTGATCCTTTTATTATAACCGGTCACCAACCCACCTAAAGCTCGTTGGAAATGCAAGGGGACCTTTACCCCTGAAATTCTTACCTTCTTACGTACCTAAATGCTTCTGAAATTTTCTGAAAACAAAATTTTATAAGGATATTTTCCGACTTTGGTTGTCACCTGCTAGATCTTAAGCTCAGTAACGCGGTGGTGGTTCTTTGCCACCTTCAATTCGTAATAATAAAAACAAAATATAACAATTAATGGGAAACAAGGATTCAGTCCAGATAGGAATCTTCAACTATCTGTTTTCAAGAGCGTTCAAATTCTTAAGGAATGCGAGGGATAGGATACTTCGACTATCTACCTTTTCTTCTGCACTTCCCGAATTTTCGTTGGGTTGAGTGTCCAACGGTCCTGGTTAGCTTCGGCCAACCTTGAAGGAATTTGATATTCTTACACGCTAGCTTAGGACTTGTCAACTATTTGTAGCGTGACCTTGGAATATCCAAATTACGGACCGGCTATCAAAACCGTATTTTATGTGCTCATAAACCGTATTTAAATATTATTGCGAGGAAATAGGATTCTTCGACTACCGCTCGCTATATAAAAAACGCTTTAGCAAAAACACGTGATAGCTAAATCATGAACAGTAATTTTCTTTTATTGCATTTGATATCCTTGTACTCTACGCGTGGGGTAGGAATCTTCCATCTACCACCATTTACTCGGTGTCAAGGATATTCAATGTCAAATTACAGCTAAAAACGAGGGATTGTATTGGTTTACCCGATGGATTATATTAATTACTTATTTAAGTAATCAATTCAGAAATGATTTGTCAATTTTACAAAATTAAGTTTTTTAGTTTAATCAAATTATTAGAGAATGATTTGGCGTCCCTGTTTGGGCGCCATTGTAACGATGCGTTCTCACGGCTGGGGTCGGCTCGCCGGACCCAGGTATCGTTCCAAATAATTTATAATTTGGAGCGCCAAATCAAACTCGTATTTTTCCACTACGTTACAATGAATGTTTATTGACAAATGATTTCCTACTTTATATAATACCAAAGGGATACAATTAATATTAATTATTAACTATTGAATTAGTTATTTAATTATCTCGCAAGTAAAATATAAATATGTAAATATTTAAATTATTGTAGTCAATAAATATTAAAATATATGTGAATATTATTTTATAGTGACACGAAATATTATAATACTTATTCGATGATTTGCATTCTTATCCTTGAGGCTCCTGATGTTGATAATCTGGTCATCTGGTTCTCGGTTTTATTTTAGCACACTCCGCAAGGAAGGATCTCACTACAAAGAGGTAGTGAAGATCTAGGATGTGGCGCTTGGGCGGACGACTCTCATCCGTTTCCCAAGACTGGACGGGGTAGTTTTGCTACACAGGGTAACACGTATGTAGGAAGTGAAACTTGGGCGGACGACTCTCATCCGTTTCCCAGTTTCAATGAGGATTCTCTTGCTACACGGTGGCAACAAATGTGGGAGGTGGCACTTGAGCGGACGACTCTCATCCGTTTCTCAAGACCAAGTAGACTCGCTGTAAGGAGCAGCGAGGGTTTAAGGATGGAGCGCTTGAGCGGACGACTCTCATCCGTTTCTCAAGACGCGAAGGAACCTGTAGCACCAGCTACAAGCGTTTTGTGATGGGATTCTTGGGCGGACGACTCTCATCCATTTCCCAAGATGGGAGAACGAAGGTAGGAAAGGATAGGTATTTTAAGGAGCGGGGTGTACTAAATATATTTAAAAGGATTCTTACGCTGCCTGGAACGCTGCTGAATGCAAATTGCTGGCTACCGATGTACTTGACGCTCGTTTTTATGCGTTGCTGCCGCTGATAGTGGTACCGTTGGCGTCGGCGTTGCGCTGCTACTAATTTTAGCTACGCAGTTGACGTCGACGCTTGCTGCTGCGTCGTTGACGCTGACGTTCACTGCTTGGAGTTTACGTTGCTGCTTGCTGCGCAGTTGACGTTTATGTCGCTGCGTGCTGCTGGCTGCTGGTGTCCACTGATGACGGCGTTTAGGTTGATTATATTTTTATTTCGACCGCGAGCCGTTTACTTTTCGGCACTTAACGCTGCTACCGCACTGTAGAAAATATACTTTGGTTCGCGACTGGAGCTCAACCGCTCTTGTTGACGGCACAATACTGAATGACCGAACTAGTTGACGGCACTCTACTGAATGACTGACTTAGTTGACGGCCCTTTACTGAATGACTCTTCCTCCCATATCGTCACTTCGAACCTCCGAGTCACGCCATGAATTATCTCTCGCTCTTGCCTGTGTGGCTCCGGCCGCCGTCTCTATTTCGCTGGAATTCTTCCGTTGTATTTGTTCGCTCGTGGCTTGACATCATCCGATCGTCCCGTTGCACATGAAAAGAAACAAATAACAACCATTAGAGACAAATTAAATCAACATTATTTTACTGCGTAGTAACCAAATTGGCTGATGCAATATTAAACGTTATTGCTGAACCCCAGTAGGAACGCCTGCATGAATTCCTCTGACTGGTGTTAAAGCAGTACTGAAATAATGTATATGGATTTAGTTTATGGCTTAATAGCAAATTGGCAGACGCAATACTTAATTGGTATTGCTGAACCCCCAGTAGGAACGCCTGCATGAATTCCTCTGACTGGTGCTATAAGCGTTGTTGTAACAATGTATGGATTTATTAGATTACTTAATAACAAATTGGCAGACGCAATACTCGATGTGATTGCTGAACCCCAGTAGGAATGACTGCCCGCATTCCTCTGACTGGTGTTATAAGTATTCTATAATAATGTCTATAGATTTATCCGACTACCTAATAACAAATTGGCAGACGCAACGCTCAATGTGGTTGCTGAACCCCAGTAGGAATGACTGCCCGCATTCCTCTGACTGGTGTTATAGGCATCGTTATAATAAGGTCTATAGACCGACAAACCCTTTGCTACAAAATCCCTAACCTAAATAAAACGCTTCCTTTTCAGGTTTCATACCCATTGGGTTTTAGATGTAATTTTATGCGCATCGCATCAGTAACTGATAAGTTCTACTTATCTATTATTTTAACTTAGAAACTAAGACTTCATTGTTCTTAAACCTAATACCTAACAATAAACTTAAACTAATTGGCCTTCTGAGCTCAGCCCTTCTCTCGACATGCCCTCGCATTCCTTTTGCCTACCCGGACGTTTCCCTTCTAGTTTTTGCTGGCCTACGACCCAGCAGGAATATCTGAAAGAAAATAAATATAACAATTAGATATGTAGGGCAAAACTTTGAAGAAGTTTTGGTCCTTACAATAATATAATATAATATAATATAATATAATATAATATAATATAATATAATATAATATAATATAATATAATATAATATAATATAATATAATATAATATAATATAATATAATATAATATAATATAATATAATATAATATAATATAATATAATATAATATAATATAATATAATATAATATAATATAATATAATATAATATAATATAATATAATATAATATAATATAATATAATATAATATAATATAATATAATATAATATAATATAATATAATATAATATAATATAATATAATATAATATAATATAATATAATATAATATAATATAATATAATATAATATAATATAATATAATATAATATAATATAATATAATATAATATAATATAATATAATATAATATAATATAATATAATATAATATAATATAATATAATATAATATAATATAATATAATATAATATAATATAATATAATATAATATAATATAATATAATATAATATAATATAATATAATATAATATAATATAATATAATATAATATAATATAATGTAATATAATATAATATAATATAATATAATATAATATAATATAATATAATATAATATAATATAATATAATATAATATAATATAATATAATATAATATAATATAATATAATATAATATAATATAATATAATATAATAAGCGCCTGCGACAATTCATGTTGCAAAGATTTCTGCTTTTTGCTATGTTGTCGTTGCTCGGTTTTTAGTTTCCAAACAGAATCACTCAACTGACGATCTTCCTGTGTGGCTTGTAAGAGTTACGCCTTTTTGTGTGCATACAGTCTTGTTCGAAATGGTGGATACGTCGGAAGGTCGGCAAAAAAATCTTGTTCCATTGTGGCTAGATGCGAATTTATGTAGTTTAGTTCAGATTTTCAGCGGGTTGGTAGCAAATGATATGTAGCAGTAGGGGTGGATTCCATTGGGTTAATTGTGTGCTCCAAAAAGTGGATTTGTAACATATTCTTCTTTGATGCGTCCAATAATCAGTTCTTTATTGGTACATTGTACAGCCAAACAATACGGTCAGCAGTATCATAATTTGTTCCAAAACATGTTTTGTTTCTGCATGAAATTCTAGTGTAAAAGGATCGGGTAGAACTACTAAACATAAACAATCTCTAGGCTTTATTATATTTCATTATTTATTTATTATTATTCTTTTAATAATTTTACTAAGCAAAAACTTTTATTGCAAATGGCTGATATTCTACACAAACACAATTGACAGCTATGAGGTGAACTCACGTACACAATCAATGAGTTTCAGCAAAGTTCATAAATAAAATTAAATTATATGTTTTGACGTCACAAAATTTAGCATTCCTATCTCTTTATCTCTGTTTTCTACAACAAAATGAATTTCTTTGCTTCTGTCAAAAAATAGTGAGCGAAAGAGCGAAACTGTTGAATGTTGTCAAATTGTGTTATTTGTTTGAGTTGCTACATGATATGCTATAGTTTTTATAGTTTATCGTGCGAATTAAGTAAGTATAAATAAATATTTAATGCAATTAGCTGTGCCGCGTTGTGTTGACAAAAAGTTATTGCAGTTGTCTTCGCCGATTTGCCAAGTTCGTCATTGAATGTTTTGGCTATTTTATCAGAGACGTGCGCTGGAAGGTGCCGCCAACATGAAGCTTTAGCCAGCATGCAAATTGTCTTGCATTCATATCGTTTTCAATTCTCACTTTAATCTCACTAAAAATCTTATAAACTTGCAGAAAGACACGAATTTAACAAAATTTGTTTTCATTGCAATTTATTATTAGCTGTTTTTGACAAGAGCGGGGAAATATAATTTTATCATTTTGAGAGAGAAGTGTCAAACTCACTAACCCCTCTATTTCTTACACCATGGATGCATGTAAGCATGCGTTGTGCTTTAAAAACTCCATTTATTTTTTAAATACCATAATAAATTCGAATTATTTATATTATGCATTATATTTTTTACTAAAATTTTAATTTTAAATTACTTTTGAAATATATGTATATGTATATGCTGTTTACTATAGGAAAAATAAATAAATTCCATATTACCCATATTTATTTACATTTATTAAACATAACTTTGAATTACATTTAGTTTTAACCAACAAAACAAATTAACAAGAACAACAAATTCATCACCAAAAATATCAAACGAAAACTTTTTATAAAACAAAACAAATTTTTACATAAATTTAATTGTGAGTTTTTTAGATCAGGTAAGTTTCAGAAAAAATATTTACTGCAAAAAGAAATTACAACTAACATTCAAGAAGAGACATTTTGCATAGAAATAATATAAGAATATATATTTATAAGTATAGCATAAGGTGCGTATGCGTAGTAACAACAACAACAATCTAACAAGCATGCATGTGACGCAGTGGCGTAAAAAGCGGGCCCGCAGAGCCAGCGTTTCGGGCGGGCGCAACTATGCCAGGGGCGCCCTCAAGGTTATACTAAAATATTTTTTTTTCCATTGAGAAAACATGACCACACCAAAATTGTATTTAAATTAAATACTGGCGAAATATTAAAATTGATTTTTAATAAAAATATCCAGACTGGATGGAACAGATTAAAAATATTAATAATTTTGAAACATAAATCTACAGCCGACAAAACAGAATTTTGTTTGTGTTTAATTTCATCAAAATAAACAACAATTTGAATTGGATCCAAAACTAAACAAGATATTAATATTAGAGGCTGAATATTTTCCTTACAGTTTTGTTTCCTTTTGAGCTTTTCCTCACACTCTGTGACAGTGCTCCCAAATAAAAAAAACTGGCCTGATGGACCTTTTTATCACTTTGATTGGTTACAAGTTTTACTGTAGGGGCAAGGATATTATGCAAAAATAAGAAAATTCCGCAACAACGACCATCAATTTTTGAATATGTCTTTTAAGCTCTTACTTAAATAAATTGTGTTAAAATTCCCTGTAAATAAAAATGATAATAAATATTAATACAATAATATCGTCAATGTGAAAGAAGTATTATGAACAGAACTTTAACAAGAATATCTTAAACCTCATCAGGAAAAATCATGATCAGAAAATGTCAAATGTCAGAAAATTTAAAAAAAGCTCAATCGATTCAACAAAGTTAAGGTTTGCTCCTTGAAGAGTGATTTATAATTGCGAAAAATATATGGTACAATGTTTTAACAATGTCGCATGATTACGAATAAATTCTAAGTGATTAACAATAACAAATCTCCTCATCGTTTTCTTTTGATTTGCTTATATAATTTGTTAAATAAAAAGAAAGGATTAATAAGAAATTTTAATGAATTTTTATTGAACTTTTTTCATATATAGTAAATCATATATCTAAATTTCACATAAGTAAATTATGTTTCCAGATATACTTCGAACAAGCTCATTAATCCGCACAGATTCGAATAAAAGAATGATAAAATATATGTTAATATTACTACTTACATGTGAATTTGTTGTAGAATTTTCAAGTTGTATTCAATTGTTATTTGGAGACCAATTGGAAGAGGATGAAGTGCAAAAATTTGTTGAAGCTGTTCCGGCTGTGTTAAAAGTAACACATCTGAGTCAATTCCACACTCTAAAAGATAAATAAATAGTAAAAAAATGAAAATTTTGAAATCTTTCAAGAGTACTTACCAAGAAGATTATTAACAATGTCAAATGTATGAATCACTGCCTCCGTGAGCTTTAACTATAAAAGAATATTTTTTTTAATTCTTCTTTTTCATCCATCTATGACTTATCCACTTGAAACATTTTTAAAATGACGGCAATGATGTCAAATATTGTAGAAATACTCAGTTTCAAAGATAACTGTACTTTTTGAAGAAATTTCTTGAGTTTAAATAAATTGCTTCAATTTGCGGAAAATTCTTCACTTAGCATAAAACATTCTTCATAGTGTAGAAATTTATTAAATATTACAAAATTTAAAAAATGCATTATTCCAATTGAAGAAAATTTCTTCAACAAAATACAATTGATAACGTATTAACTTGAATTAAAACACAAAAAAATTCCTTGAATTTGCTATATAAAGAAAATTTACGCGAAATAGGATTATCCAAATTAATCAAATTAATAGATTTTTCAATAACATACATATTTTCAGCTAAAGCATTAATATAATATAAAAAAATTTGGTTAATAAAACAAGAAATCTCGTATTTTAATAGAAATTTCATGATATTTTTCACTCAAAATTTATTTCAAAATTTTAAAAAGTTCCCTTTTACTTTAAATGAATTTAATTGTAAAATTTCTTCCGTGCCGCAAAATAAGAAGCCTAATTAAAGATGATTTTTCAATATAACACCATCAGATTTAATAAATTTCTTCAAAATAACAGTCTTTTTTTGTCAATAAAACTAAGTTAATTTTTTGAAATGATAAAATTTTGTAACCACAAACTTTTTTGTTTTAGAAGAATTTTTGTTCACATAGCAAAATCCATCAACAAAATGCCTACAAAATTTTGTAAGGTTTATTCAATCTCAATAAAATTTTCGTAAAACATTAACAAGAAACTTCGGTTAAATTCACCTACCAGATTTTAATGAATTTGATGAAATTTCAATAGTTACTGAAACTAATTCTTCAAGTTAACGAAATTTTATCAGTCTCTCAAATTGATGAAATATGATTCTTCAATATAACTCCATAAAATTTAATGAAATTTCTTCAAAATAACGCACAATTTTTGCAAATTGAATGAGCTAAAATTTTTGCAATGATGAAATTTTGTTAGCTCAAAGTTGGTTTTTTTACGAATTTTTGTTATTTTAACCAATTATCTTTAATATGAATAAAAATTTGATGATTTTTATTCAATTTAAATACCGTTTCTGTCAAAAATTTACAAAATATTTTCGTTCAATTCACCAACCAAATTTTAATGAATATGAGGATTATATTCAATATGAATAAAAAATTGATGAAATTTATTCAAATTGAATAATTGTTTTGTTTAAAAGTTACAAAATTTTTTATTCAAATTCACCTCCAATAATTTTTTCTGTGTACTATCGAATTGATTCCAAGGGTATAAAATATCGTTGTAATATTTGAACTGTATTAAAATGTATAACAAAATAAATTTTAAAATTTTGCAATCAATTGAGAAGTATTAATTTGAATATTTTTTGTATTCAAAATCTCTGCAATACATTGCTTGTATTAAAATTAATTCCAAGATTTCTAACCGTGAATATTTACTTTCATATTTTTAGCAAGTCTTTTTCTGATGTTATAAAGGGTGATTTTTTTAAGCGTTGGATTTTTGAAAATTGAAAAAAAAAACAGAAAACTTGCAATAGTGATTAAAATACTTGTTTGGAGCGATACATCAATGCCTACTAATTTTTTTTATTTAAATATTTCATGCAAGTGTTTCCAGCGGCTACGCCTGAGGTGTTCCATCCGTAAGCTCCAATTTTGGTCCATGGTATCGTGTGGTATCATGGTATCTCAATAGGTCCATGGTATCGTGTGCCGTGTGGCATGTGTCACCATCTTGTTGACTCTTTATTTAAACCAAGTGATATTCTTCCATTTTGGGCAAAAATGGCCGGCCCACAAATCGCATCAAACAGAGCATTTTTTAGGGTGCATTGACAACTCTTTAACTGCCCATGGCTGCTCTTCAGACAAAATTCAGCAATTCTGTTTGATGACGTACCCATTAAGCCAAAAATTTGCGTCGTCGCTGAAGAAAGTTTTTCAATAAAAAAGTTTATCTTCATTTAATCATTCACCAAGGACCATTCACCAAACAAACGACGTTGTGGCAGGTCACCCGGCTTCAGTTCTTGCATTAGCTGTATTTTGTATGATTTCATACCGAGGTCTTTACGTGACATCTTACAAATGGTCAAATAACACAAGACCAATTGTTGACAACGGCGACGAATTGACATATAGCGATCTTCGTTGACACTGACCGATACAGCAGCAATATTCTACACAGTACGCACTCTCCGCATACGGGTTGGTAGATTAATGTCCAATAAGGTTAAACTGGTGTAAAATTTGGTCACAATAGCTTGAATAACCTGTTCGGTGGGTCGATTATGACGACCATAAAATGGACGTAATTTGCAAAACACATTTCTCACAGAGCACGAATTTAGATAATAAAATTCAATGATTTGCAAGCGCTGTTCATTTGTTAGTTTATTCATGGTAAAATGGCAAACTTTACGGAGCATTTTTGGCTTTGCCACATGTTACGAATCACGCGTGAAGTGTAAAAAAATGTACACTGAAAAAACAAATAGCAAAAAGTATATAGCAGGGCGCTTTTAGAAACCTGCGGTCGGGCGCACTAAATATAATTTCGCTACTGATGTGACGCATGTCCATTCTGTAAAATCTCAATAGATACTGACGCATAGGGATGGCAGCGATTAATCATTTGATTTAATTAATCGATTATTTTCGTTCAATTTACAATTTAATTGAATCGTCATTTTATGTTTAATTAATCGACTATTAATCGAATTATTGTTAAAAGTAATCGCAAAAAATTATTTCAAGTATTATTAATTCTGTAGTTATCCAAAATTTCAAACAAACTCAAAAATTGGTAAAATTAGTTGCAACGTTACTCGACCCAAGATAAAAAAAGATTAATTTCAAAGATCTCTTAGCATTGGCTTCAGTTATGAAGTTCTTACGTAATGATGATTTTATAAAAACGGCTAGCGAGTCGTCACTAGAATCAGTGCAAAAATAGTTCAAACTTAGCGACCCTTATAAATCTCTAGTACACAAACGAAGGCGAAAGGATGATGATTTGGGTCACCCACAAGATGAATAAATTTTTTTTAAGTTGTGAAGTCCTAGAACAAAAATAAAAAATCTTCGATGCTTGGGAGGAAATGAAAACTTTTTACCCTAAACTTAACGGACTTTCGAAAAATATTTTTATTTAGTTAGTACATCGTTGCCAGCTGAGCGCCACTTTTTTTCAAAAGCTAGTGCTACAATCACCGAGAAATGCAACCGTTTAATGAAAAAATGGTTTTTAAGACTATTGTTCTTGCAGTATGTATATGAATATTAATGTTCTTTTGCCATTAAAATACTCACTGTCGTTTCATATAAGTCAAGGCCAATGCAAAAGAAAATTAGATGATATCTATTACAATCTGATCTAAATAGACTTGTGGACTGGTGTAGCTTAAATATATTAAATCTCAACTTAAAAAAATGTAAGCAAATGACATTCTCGCGAAGATCTGCTAGTAACATAAATTACACTATAAATAACACTAACTTAGAAATAGTTTCCAGTTTTCTCGATCTTGGTGTTATTATGGATTCAAAACTTCGCTTCAATCTCCACGTTAATATGGTGATAAATAAGGCAAGAGGAGTCCTTGGTTTCATTAAAAGATGGGCTAAAGAATTCAGTGATCCCTTTACTACTAAATTATTATATACCTCTCTCGTAAGGCCAATTCTTGAATATGCATCAGTTGTATGAAACTGTAATCTCGTGGTGAGATTAATACGGAATATCTCATCTCAGCTCTAAATTTTAACATCCCAAGGAGAGGAACTAGACATTTTCTGTTTTTCAAGTTGAGTCAGTGCAGTTCTAATTACGCTCTTCATGAACCTTTACGATGTATGTGCAGTGATTTCAATGATAACTTCAACATGATTAATTTTTCTGATACGGTAGACGTCTTAAAACGGAAAATTATATTACATTTAAATAATTAAATCAATTTAACTTCATCCTATTATACCTAACGCAATTTTAAAACAATGTAATATTGGCAATTGAGATTGTTCTGTTTCTCTTTTTTGTCTCGATATTATGTTTTATAAAGTAAGCACCATCAAATATGAATCGTTTTTAAAACTTACTTTTTAATTATTCAATATTTTAATTTTTAATCGAATTGGGATTTACGTGCTCACGTGGTTTCCTGATTTGAAATTAGACTGAGCTCACACTATCACCTGGATTGGTGTGCCAGAGTATATCTCTTTTAAATACACGTTTATGCCTGCGTTGGCCCAAATGCATATCCAACTAATTGGGATTTTGATTTGGCGGATATGAGATTTATCTCATTTCCACGTAGGTCCTTGGGTTGGACAATGGCCGCAAACCAGTTAAAATGAGTTTAGTGTTTTTGATTGTCTTTTGGGTACCTTAAATTGATAATTACTATTATTTAATTCGATGTTGCTTATTTATATAGAATCAAGTATACTTAAATACGCGTTTATATATATTCAATTTTTAAATTCCGCTGAAAAGCCAATTAATGTGCTTAGTGGAAAATCCTAATTGCCAATAAGGGGTATGTTTTAGTACGTAGGTGCTTTCTGTCTGTCCCGGCTGATTCGGGCAGATTTTAGAATGTGAATCGTGCATGCGTATAGGACGGGTATACGTATCTTGGGAAGATTTCAAACCTCCGGGCGAATCAAAAAAAAAAAAAAAAAATTATGAACAAACAAATTAGTGCTGCTTATCATCACTGTTAAAGTTAACAATACCATTTTAGAAGTTAAGTTAATCGATTATTTGACAATAATTGCAACTAATTGCAATAATTTTTTTTTACTTGTGATTAATCATATGATTTATAAATTAATCGATTAATTTATCTTATTTGCCATTCCTACTGACGCAGTTCAGTGCTCGTCCGTGAGTTAATATTTATACAGAAAGCTTTTAAGTACAAAAGCTTAAATGCCCGCGAGCATAGGCTTAAATTAAAAACAAACAAAATAATTTTAATTCACAGTAAATTTCTCTATAGATATATATTATCCCAAGGTTTTTTCTTGGGAAAAAAAATTTATTGAGAAATCGCGGTTTTACTTGAAGTAAATTTAGAATGTTAGCGTAGTTAAAAGAACAGTTAATTCATCGGTGCTACCAGTCTAGTTATTTTATAGCTAGATTCAGCTTATTTTTTCGAAAATTGTGTTTAAGCTCCTAGTTATTTTTTAATAAAAGATAATTAGAAAAATAATTTTCAAAAATACGTTTATTCAATTTAATATACATACAATTTGATCAATTTTATGTATATAAATATATGTTTATTAGGGCGGGTCAAATTCTGGCTCAGCGAAATTCGTAAAATACATGTAATTTCAAGACTTTTTCTCCACTACAGCATATACAAATTCTGAAAAAAAGCTGTGCGGACTTTCGTAAATAGATTCATACACATACATTCATACATTCATATTTTATAATTGAGAACAAAATCTATTTACGAAAGTCCGCACAGCTTTTTTTCAGAATTTGTATATGCTGTAGTGGAGAAAAAGTCTTGAAATTACATGTATTTTACGAATTTCGCTGAGCCAGACCTCCAAAAAATTCGTCCATACAAATTGACCCGCCCTAATGTTTATGTATATGAAGTTGAATAAAGATAGTTTTTAATAATGTTTTATGCAGCAATACATTGCATTTACAAATCAATCAACATGATTGATAAACTGATTAATCTGATAAACTGATTAAATATAGCAGTTGCGTTTTTTAAACTATTTTATTGCTTAGCTTAAAAAAATGGTTAGCTTTTTGTAACTACTTTTTTTAACATTTTTAGCTACAGGCTCAACATTTTTCTGGCAACAATGATTACGATATAATTGCCGCTTTTGCTTACGCTCTTTCTCTTCGTGCATGTCCCTCTTTCCTTTTACCCACGAATTCATCACGCATATGCTGTTGCCCGTTTTGCTTTGGACACCCCTCCTGTACATCATATACTTATATATACAGGGTGTCCAGTGTAAGAGTACGAATATTTACCAAGGGAAAAGACCCTTACCTGGTAATTTATTCTGTACTAGCTGAACCCGGTGTGCTTCGCTACTCCCCTCGTTATAAAATAAAATTAAAAGTATTTATATATTTTTCACGCCATCGAATTTTCGAAATAAGTCCACCCCAGCGCCACCTACCGTGTCCATTTATACACAAATTATTTTCTTATGATCAAACAAACATACATTCTGAATTTCAGTTAAATTGGTCCATAAATTCAAATTTTCGATATAAGTCCACCCCAGCGCCACCTATCGGGTCCAAATATAGCCTATGTTACCCACCGTACCAAGATGAACATTACCTGAAAATTTCATCAAAATCGGCCCAGCCGTTTTTGAGTCCATACGTTACATACATACACACATCCTATTTTATATAAATAGAAGATTAGTTCTATGGTAGCCACTGGCAAATCCGCTGCTGGGATATCTTTAAAAATAACAAAGTTAGTTGTACTTCAATTGTTACCCAGTATTTTTTTTATTTCTATGTGTTTGTTGTAATTTTTGTTTTCAAAATAAAATTATAAACTCAAAAAACAAAATTTCTTAATGAAATTGTCACTCTCTGAAAAGCAGGTGAATATTTTTATCAAACTTTATTATTTTTGAGCTTCAAATTTTGTTTTGAACAAAAAATTTACAACAGACACATAGAAATATTAGAAATACTGGATAACTATTGTTACCTTGTCAGAATAGGGCTGTTATACTTATTCTTCTTAGAATTAGACTCGCACACGTTTACACAAACGCACATTCCTGCATTCGAAAAGGCTTTAACAGAATAAAAAAAATATAACTCGCCGCCAGCATGTATTTTCTATTGGACTTTCCTTATCTGATTATCTTGTTTTCATAACAATTTGTGAAACTTAAAATGCATAAATCACACACGGGAATTTAGCTTTTTTGAGGGGAAAAATATGTTTTTTTAATTTTTAATTTTTTTTGTGAATGCAAAAACTTTTTGAAGTTTGAAAATTTCCATAATAAATAAAATTCGATTTAAGTCGCTTTAGTAAGCCATGTGTGAAGCACCACTGCATATTTTTACTATATCTTTGTGTCCAAACAATGTGGACGTGTCCAAATATTAAGCCAAGAATATAAAAAGAGTTTTTTTTTATTTTTATGTGCAATCAAATTTATGAAAATTTTTACGAAAACAAAAATATTTGCTTGGCAGAACAACAGCAATGTATTTTCCCAAAGGACAGAAGGACCACACGACATGAATGGGGCAAATAAACAAATGAAGTAAATTTCGTTTTCATGACTTGCCTTGCAAGGAAAAAAATGGAAAATGTAAAAACCCACAAAATAAATTCAGAAATGAGTTTAAATTAATTTCTGTGGCAAGACACATTGTCGAATGTTCTTGTTCTTTGCAGTTAGAATTGAAGTGGGGGAGCTCGTAGAATATACATGGGGTGTGAAAGTGTCAAGAGAACAAGCCAACTTGACAGGTCAGTCCTCAGTAAAAAGCCCACATCTCGACTTATGACTGCCTATTCTTGAATGGGGGTGTTGAGCTCTGGGCTGGCGTTTTTCATGCTGGGTGTAATAACATTTTTTTTTCTATAATAAACAGAGCACTAAAGGAATCTCCTTACGATGAGAACATTAAATATTCAATTTAACTTCTAAAGTTTTTATTTCTACAATTTATAGGTCCAGCTTTAACAATTCCAAAGTTTCACAGTATATTTAAAGACTTGTAACTGATAAGACAATGCTTTAATATATTTTGAGCAAAGTTTTTGTCAAATTTGACATTGGGGATATAAATAAAAATTTTTAATGAGAATTATTCCTATGTTTAATTTTAAACGAAAAGATGTTAAAGCTCCCAGTTAAGGTATCATTTCAGTTTCGGATAGGGAAAAGTAAGCAATTTTCTAAATTTAATAACTTTGGGCCTTTATTAGATATTAACATACATTTTTTTTAATTTGTACATCCTTGAAGATTGAAAAAAAACCCATTTTCATATAATAAAAACTTTAAACGCGTGTTTTTAAAACAATATTTTTTCAACTGGCGGACAGTTAATCTCAGGATTTGAAAATCTTGTTTTATTTTTTTTTACTAACATATTCCCTGAGGCAATCTACCAAAAAGTCTTAAAAAAATTAAAAAAAATGTATTAGCAAAGTTAAAAGGTCCAAAAATGTGGTAGATTTTGTTTTTTTTTAGTATTACCCAATTTTTTTCTTTCTTAAATTTTTCAAATATTATGGTAGATTGCCGTTCGGAAGGCATTCCTCTTCAAGAATATTTTTTGTTTTTTTGTTTCAGACGACCCATTCCGGAGATTAACTGTCCGCCATATGGACACCGGATTTTTGAGCACTTCACTTTGGCGCTGGTAGGAACCAGTAACATTAGTACATAACTTTATTATTTTATTTGATCACATGTTTGTTAATGAAATTATTGGCTTTCATATCTAAAATAGCAAACGTATATTATATACTAGATGTAATGTCATCGATATTTCTAGCAAATATTCTACTCCATAGCAGAATAACCAGGTAGATGCACTAGAAATACGCTCTCTCCGACAACAAAACAATAACAAAGGCGTAATTATAACGTCAAAATGAGCTGTTTTGAAAATGTTATCAATTTTTACTTAAGGTCCCTTCGCCAAAAAAGGCCCAAGCCTTAATAAGGCCCGATTTCTAATAAACACATTTATTGCATTCCCTGCATAATGATTTTTTGCACGTTTAAACATGTTCATATCTGCATCACGATGCAATAAAAAATTACTTCGATTGCGCATCTGTGAAGCGAGTGACAGTCGAACGAAGTCAGCGTCAACAACGTGGTTGATGTAATATTGCGCTCGCAGTAAAAGTCCGTTATTCTACGAATTAACTATTGCCTATGTCCAGCTTTGAATTAAAAACCAAGAGAGGTATTTTAACGAAAACAAAAAGGTTAATTGATCAAATCTAACTGTGGTGTATTCGGAGAAAAATTTGATTAATGAAATTAAATTGAGAGCGCCTAAAAAGGCCCAAACATTTTTTTCTTTCCGGCTTTCTTTTTCCGATCTCATGTCCACACCTAAATCTATCTGGCAGAAAAAAACTACGAAAAAGAATGCCCTCAACTATAAAGGTCAGCAAATTACAAAATTTTCTTTAAAAAGCCAGAGCAACTTTATTTTAATTTTCAAAATGAACTTATTTATTACTTATTGTATTTTTCGAAAAAGTTTTTATAAAAAAAAGCTATGAATAGCATTTATGTTTAGTATAAATATAAACAAACATTTGTAATAACAATATGTGTTCTTTATGGGCCAATATTTATGATAATTTTATGATTTTTTGGAGGTTTTTTGGCCAGTGCTTTTGAAACGAAGTATACATTGGACAAACGAAGAGATCACTGGAAACCCGTCTCTCAGAACACAAAAGAGACATAAGAAACAAAAAAATGACTACAGCACTGGCTCAACACATGTTAGACACGGATCACACGACTGATGTGGACAAAGTAAGAATTTTAAACATGGAGAAAAACTACAACAAAAGATTGACATTGGAAAGTCTACACATCCAAGAGAGAGCGGAAAAAGCAATGAACTACAAAGAAGACACTGACAACATTAATAACAATTATGCTATTGTTTTAAAACCGTGGAGTCGCAAAATTTGAATGTTTTATCATTGTTATATTATTTATGTTTAATGTACGTGAAAATTAGAATAACTTGTGCTAAAATTAAAATGTATTTGTAAAACAGATATCTGTAAGTCCAATGTTTATAGCACATAATGCTTTAATTGTTTATCTAATTATTGTTTAAATTTTGTGTTTTTAAAGTAATTAAAAAATCCCCTGAGGAAGTCGCCAAAAAAGCGATGAAACGTTGGGAACAAAATTGAATCATTTGTTTGATTGCAGTTTAAAAAGCACTGGCCAAAAAACCTCCAAAAAATCATAAAAATATGTGTTCTTATTTTATTATTTTCTGACTGTTTTGTTATGTTTCTAAAACCGTTATATATTGGGCCTTATTTAGACATGGTGGTCCTAATATGGCAAAAATCAGACCTTTTTAAAACCTTCTGAGCTGGATATATTTTTTACTTTTTCATGCTTTATTTTTATGTTTTTGAAAAAAGAATTGAATAAACAAAAATACAAAATTGCAAAAATAAGTTTAAAAAAACCCGTTTCTCTTCTGTCTGGTAAAAACCGTTAGGTTGGCCTTATTTGGGTAACTTACCTTACTTATTTATTCAGTTTTGACAATAGATTTTCTAGACTGCCTATAACTTCCTCCCGTCACGATAATTCGAAAAAAGTTCATTAATTGTTAGCTTCCATTCCAGCACGATCAAATCACGAGCAAACAATCGTCGATTTCATTAAATAAGTTTTATGTTTTCCAACAGCAATTTCACTTGTTTCAGCTACAAACATAAATAGGTTACTACACAATCGAAATAAGTAGTCGAATGGAAATTTTAATAAAAGTAAACTTTCATTTGCTTCATTTAAGGCTACAATTAATTATATTTAAAAATTTTAAAACCATTTTATGAAATTTTTAAGATTTTTGTTTGGGTTTCTTACATGTTCATACATAAAATCTGGGAACTCAATTGATTTATTCGGTTACAAGTAAATTATGCATCCCTATGGCTGAACGAATAAGCATAAATTGTCAATAGTGACCTAATAGCTACGCCAATGTTTTTCTCTCTCGTTTTTTGCTCTCCGAATTGTATCTACCTGGTTATTCTGCCATGAGTATACTCATTTATCTCGAAACTACTTTTTTCTGCATGGTGTTGTAGAAAAAACAAAAACTATTTGCCGAATTATCTGAAATTTAAATATGCTTTTCACAATATCAGCGGCTATCGCTGGAACTAGAATCAAAGTTTTATTTAAAAACATCGTATATTTTACACTTAATAACCGGTAGAAAATAAGCTATTTTAATAACTTAAGATTTCAAAAGCGCGTCATTCTGTAAATTTTCAATATTTTTTTCTAGTTCCAGCCATAGCTGCACTTATAGTGATTAATAACAACATTCTTGGTTTTTATTTTTTAGATAAACAGAAAAGTCAAAATCTACAACACCGCCCATGCCTTTTTTCTTTGAGATGGTCTCATTGAGCACCATTTTGAAGATGATCAACAATTTTTAGGGGAGATTACGATTTCTTGGGAACCGCGATTTGACACTGGATTCGTAAACTACTTACAATAAAAATAGGAATGGCCAATCGATATTTGAAAATAATATTTTTCTTTGGTGATCGTCTTAGAAAATGTGCTATATTTTATTACCGATTATTATATTATATTATTGTAATATTGTACCGATTATACTTATTATGTTACCGATTGAGGCGGTTGAGATATTATTTTAAAAAGAACATAATAAGCTTTCATAAAATGTTAAAGTAATAAAATCCGTTGTGTATTTTACATTTTATATTTATTTAAATGTAAAAGTAAAATTTTTGTTCATAGTAAACTCTTATTTTCCTAAAAATTACCGTTATTATTATGAATTACGGAATCTAAAAAATGAAAGCTAACAAATTTATCTTGTATTTGGTATAAAACATATGGGTTTTTTAAAAATCCCGGGATCTCGGAAAGAAAATCCCGGGCTTATAAGGGGTTTAAATTGTACGGTATCCCGGGATTGACTTCCCTAATACCCACAGACATACATCCACTTTTTACTCGACTACGGCAAAGCAAAAGGAGCGATATACAGTCATGTTAAAATAAATAGGGACACCTGTATTTTTATATTTAAAGCTGCATGAATTACATACAAGGTGCAACAGATATAACATTAGTTCCATCGGGTGGTGGTTCTTCCTGATAAGGCGAGTATAAAACTTTATGGCGTTTCCTCCTACATTGTAAAACTTTCAAGATACAGGGTGTTTAAAGGTTTTGAAACGTGTTTAGTATTATTGATCTAGAATCTAAATTACTCACCATAAAATAAAAAGGAATATTTTGTATTTTAGAAAAAATATCAACTTTTTCATCAGTATATCAATCACTTTTCTGTCGTGTGCTGTAGTGGATCAAAAATTTTGAGATTATCCAACGAAATATCAACAAATTTTCTATCTTTTGTTTTATCGAAGCTGTTATTGTCCAAAGTTAGAATTTAAAAAAAGACTGTTGACTAAGTGTATATTTACATGAAAGAAAGACATTTTAAATTTGGACGATTACAGCTCCGCTAAAACAAAAGATACAAAATTTGTTGATATTTCGTTGAATAACCTGAAAATTTTAGCTCCGCTGCAGCACATGACACGAAAGTGGTTGATATATTGATGGAAAAGTTGATATTTTTTCTAAAATACAAAATATTATTTATTATTTTATGGTGAGTAGTTTAGATTCTAGATCAATAATACTAAACACGTACCAAAACCGTAAAACACCCTGTATCTTGAAAGTTTTACAATGTGGGAGGAAACTCCGTAAAGTGTTATACTCGCCTTATCAAGAAGAATCACCAGCCGAGTGAATTAATTATATATCTAGTGCACCTTGTATATAATTCATGCAGCTTCAAATATAAAAATATAGGTGTCCCTATTAATTTTCACATGACTGTATGTGTTTGACCGGTAATTACAGTTGCGGTTAAGATAATAGCAGTGCTCTTAAATTCAGACATAAATAATACTAGTCTACAAATTTCGGATCCGATGAACCCTTTCTCATTACTATGTGTACTTTCAACACTAGTTCCAAATCTGTACTCAGTTTCCTCCTATATTCTAAAATTTTCAAGATACAGGGTGTTTTACGTTTTTGGCACGTGTTTAGTATTATTGATCTAGACTACGCACAAGACTACGAACTTAACTATGTACCATAAAATAACAAATGATATTTTGTATTTTAGAAAAAATATCAACTTTTCCATCAATATATCAACCACTTCCGTGTCTCGTGCTTTAGCGGAGCTAAAATTTTCAGATTATTTCTTCATTGATTAATTCATGAAATTCAATTTTTGTTCAACCGTAAACTGAAATCGTAATTTTGCTTTTAATCTTTGACTTAAAAAATAAAAATTAATGTTTACAAGCTTTCTATTGCTCGAAAATATGTTGGCCAAATTTTGCCTTTTTATTTTTGCCTTAAAAAATAAAAATCCAAAATTACTGGTTATTTTGTGCTTACAAAATATCGGCCCAATTTTTATTTTTATTTTTGCCTTAAAAAAATAGAAAGCAGAAATAATTAATATTTTTGCTCAAAATTTTAAATGTCACAAGATAATTATTATTTTTTGCCTTTGATTATAAAATGCATACTTAGTACGGTCTCTGCTATGAACATAAAATATTTAAAAAATTACGTTTTTAATGTTAAAACAAGATAACAGACAAAAATTTGGCTTAAAATTGAAAAAATCAAGGCTCATAACTGGAAATCGGTTAACTTTTGAAAAAACTATTATTTTTAAGATATTGATCAAATTGCATTAAAAAAAAATAAAAGCAATTTATTTTTCTTGAATTAATGCTTATTTTTACATAAAAATAATCAAAAAAACTTTAAAAATATCAAATTTTCCATTCTTATAAAATAAAAATTCTCTAAAAGGGGCTCTATTATATACTGGGACTGTTAAATACATATAGGGGGTGTTTTAGTCTATATATCATGGTTAAACATTTCTGCATAATTATCTTCATTTTTACGTTTATTTTTTATTATGAGTTATAAAAGAAAACACGCTTTATGTGTTCTGTCTTTTGTTTTTTGACCGAAAAAATTAATTAATTTTTTCCGTACTACCCTGTACAATGGCAAAGTGTGAAATTGTACTACTTACAAGCAATTTAAAAAGGCAGCCCAAAAAAAAACATCTAAGAGCGCTTAAATTCAATGAAAAATATTTTGTTAATATTAAGAAAAACTTTTTTATAGATTTTAGGAATTTATCTTCAGATGCAATATTTAAATAATTATGGAACTTTTGAAGACCAAATATCTCAACAATTTTTTAAATCAATTTGGTTGCAACTCATGTGCGGAATTTTTTTTCCATGCCATCGAAATAGCTAAAATTCCCCTGAGCTTTCTGAATACCTTCTCTGACGGTTCCCTCATCTTGCCATCATAAAATAAAACGTGCACAAGATCTGGTATAGCTAGGAACTATAAAATTTATATTAAAACTACTTTGACGCCTGTGCACTGCCTTAATCGATACTCGAGCCACAGATTTAATAAACATGTAGAGTAAGTGTCTGCATACCAGACTCCTAAATTCCGTTCCATCCCACAGGAATAATAAAATCCTGTACAAACGCGCGGTGACAACAGCCGCAGCTATGAGTTCATAAATGTGAAGACAAATTCACAAATGTAACGGTACTGGTATGTAAATGCGCAATATGTAAAACTCCGGCAGCTACGCGTTTCTATAAAAAACCACTTTAGTGCGTATGAAACACGCAGCGAGCCAAGGCAGCCTATTTAAAGCTTGCGCTGCCACCCCTTCACTACTTCATTGGATCAGCAGCAACGACTTTCTATGAACATCCAAAATCAGTGACATTGTTCTAATTGCGTCAAACCACATACTGCTTTTTGTGTGTATGGGTGTGTGTAAGATTGGAAATTTTTTTTTTGGGTAATTGCTTCATGGAATTCAAACTAACCCATTGTCCATCTCTAACGATAGCAACTTCTTTGTTTATCTAATTGTTCCATTTCGCTTTGTAATCAACACTTACAAGCAAATAGTACCGATACAAGCTTACAGAGAGCGAAAACAACTTGATAAAATAGTACAAAGTAAAAAAGATTTCTCTATGGTTCTTCCCAAATGATGATTTTAAATTGTGGTTAAATTTTAAGGCCCGATGTTGAATGTGAACCACACCTAAACGTCAAGTTTTTTTCTGCATTTCATTTGACATTTCTCAATTTCAGACTAATTCATTTCGAACCATGGAAAGATACACAATCGAGCAACGTGTAAAAGTTATTCAGGCTTATTATAAAAATGGACGTTCTAATCAAAATGCATATCGTGCACTTCGTGATTTTTTCGGTCAATTTAATCGTGCAAATGTGCGTACAATCGGAAAAATAGTGCAAAAATAAGAGCAAAACAGGTCTGTAGGAGATGTGAAAACACCAGTGCATGCTCGTACAGCTCGTACTGCAGAAAATATTGCTGCTGTTCGCGATAGTGTGGCTGAAGAGCCGTCCACCTCAACTCGTCGTCGTGCCCAAGAATTGCACCTCTCACGCTCGTCATTGATGAAATTATGCATAAAGACTTGCATTTACACGCTTACAAGGTGCAATTGACTCAAGAACTAAAGCCTCTTGACCATTTCAAGCGTCGTCAATGGTCAGAATGGTGGCAAGAAATGGCAACAGTGGATGATCAATTTTCGAAGAAAATCATCTTCAGTGATGAGGAACATTTTCACCTCAGCGGATTCGTCAATAAGCAGAATTGCCGTATCGGGCCGTATTTTTTCCAAAATGAGGCCGGTCAGGCAGTTACTGTGAATGGTGTTCGTTATCGTGAGATGATAACGAACTTTTTATGGCCCGAATTGGAAGATATGGATGTGGACGATACGTGGTTTCAACAGGACGGTGGCATTTGTCACACAGCTAACTAAAAAATTGCTCTTTTGCGCGACAAATTCAATGGCCGTGTTATCTCACGTGGTGGCGATGTCAATTGGCCGCCAAGATCATGTGATTTGACACCGTTGGACTTCTTTTTTTTGGGGTTATTTGAAAGAAAAAGTGTACATCGATAAGCCAGCAATAATTCAAGAGCTAAAGGATGAGATAATTCGGCACATTAACGTCATAGAACCACAATTATGCATCAGCGTCATCGAAAATTTGGACCATCGGATGGAGGTGTGCCGCCAAGGTCGCGGCGGTCATTTGCCGATATTTTGTTCCATACATAATTGAATCATACCAGTATTATCATAATAAGAAGAAATGACAATAATTTCCTAAATAATTTGTGTTTTATTTAAAATCAACATCGGCCCTTAAAATTTAACCACCCTTTATAACAAATTATTATGAAAAAGAATTAATTCATTGGCTTTTTAGAAAGACTTTATTTAGAATGCTTGAAACATCGATGCCATGTGACGCAGATATGTTATGTGGGCTTTCCGCAGCGGACAAAAGAGTGGAACTTTTAATCTTTTGAGATGCTTGCGTTGCTGAGGTTAAATGAGACATTTTTTTCAGACAATCCCTAGTCTTGCAAATTGATTTAGTAAATCCTAAAATGAGTTGCCCAAGCCACATGAATGAGTTTCGGAATTAGTGGGAATCATCAAAAACAAAGTTCTGGAATACAATCATTCTCCAGTGTTAATTTTTTTTTACAACGTTATTTAAATGCATGAATGATTTTACAAATTCATTCCAAGGCACTAAAGCAAAAAATAACAAAAGAAAGTAATGTCTGATAATAGCTTTATTTTTTTTAATAAGGGTATTCATGCAAATGGTCAATTCCCTTATAAATGATATAAGCTGTACAAGCTTATCAGCCTTATACTGTCAAATTTGCATGGAGAAGCCTTTGCAAAAACCAGATATATTTGCTCTTCGATTAAGGTGAGTAAACGAGGTGGCAAACTTATATGGTCAATCAGCTGTTTTCGTTTTTCGAAAGTTAATTAATTTCTTATGAGAAGCCGTATAAAAAGCAACGAGAGAGGTAAGAATTTGTAAAATGGAGCAAAAGTAACAAATATTTAATTGAAATATACAACTGAGAAACTTATTGGCAACATATGCAGTATATGAAAATATATTGCAGCTGACATACGTATGTGCCGTGATGTCAATAGTAGGGAAAAGAGGCTATATGTAGGAAAATTAAGCATTAAATTTGCAATGAAGGGACAGATTTTTAAAATTTACTTAAATGTAGGAAATTAAATGAAAATCGTAAGCTGCTTCAAATTTTATTCGAAACGAATTATCATTGAAATTGTTTTTAAAAAAAATTAAAAATTTTTCCGATTCCGAGCTTCTGAAATGAGTGCTGCGAAGTGACGTGCCAAGTACAGAAAATAAAAATTTAACAACAGCTGGCTCGAGATCGGTGAATTCAAGGGATGGCTCGAAAAAAAAGAAACGGATGCTTTCAAGTGTAAGTATGCAGCTTGTAACAAAATTCTAAGCTGTGGAAAATCTGATCTCCTAAAACTTTCTCAAAGCAAATTTCAATAAAAAGACGTAGTTTCCGTTAAAAGGACAAAAGTAGTTGAAACATTTTTCGAAAAATCTCCCAAAAATTACTCTGCTGTGGGAAATTTTGGAGCTGTAGCTAAAAAAAAATGTAGGGAAACTTGTAGGGAAAAATAATATTTGCGTAGGGAACAGTAGGGATTTTTTTGATATGCAGTAGGGATTTTTTTCAAAAATTTATTGGCATCACTGCATATGTGCTGCAAATGAACAATCGGCTTTAAGGGCTGTTCATGCAACCTGCTGATAAAAATAACTAGGTATAAATTATAAGTATTATAATAGTTTTGGCACTGTGTATCTGTGTTGTGAATGTATCCCAAAGAAGTAAAATATAAGGAAGTGGTGTAATAGCAGAAAAGTGGGGTATTTTATATATTGGTATTGGTTCACACAAATACAGAAACAATCACACAGGGCTGTATTCGGTTGTATCGTAAAAGAAGGCCTAAACTATTAAAGTTTGTTCTTATGCATCAAAATTTTAGGAATATTTTAAGAATAGCAACAACTCTATTTAAAAAAATTTCTGATCGCTCGCAATTGGCTTAGAAGTTATAGGCATTCAACGTTAGAAAAAGTGGACTACAAATTTAGCTGATTTTTTAAGTTTTCCAACAAAACTAAACTTAATGGGTATCAAAAGAGAGATAAAACAAGTATCTTTTCAACAAGACTTCAAACATAAAAATACATGCATTTAAGATACAACCCTTTTTTTACTTAAAATCGTGAGTTTTTTCCAAATTTAATAAAAAAACTAAATGTTTTTAGTTCTCTTTTTAATAGGAGGCTGTCGGCCGCTGTATAGGGATTACAAACCTCAGTAAGTCCAATACAGGCTTTGCTATCTACAGTACTTCTGGATGTAGCTATCTTTTTAATAGTTATTTTTTTAATGTATTACTTTCGTAAAAGAGAAACCACTAGTTTTTCAGACAAATTCTAATTATAAAAAAAATTATATCTTAAAATTTATGCATGGAATTTTATGTTTGACACCACGTTGAATAAATACGCGCATTACCTTTGTTTTAATAACCATAAAGCTTAGTTTTGTTGAAAAACTAGAAAAACAGCAAGATTTTTAGGTAATTTTTCTAAATTTTAAAGACTCAAATTCTAAACTTGAACTTTAATTACAAATGAAATTAGATTAATATTTTAAAATGTTATTTTTTGGGTGTTTCTGCCTAGTTATTGTGCAGAAATCAGCAAAAATTAACAAACAGGTACTAAATCTGATTCACTATGCTGAAAACAAGATCGCCCCAAAAATATATTCAGCTGTGAAAAATGACTGCGCCCCTGAAGCAGTGTTTGTGTTTTGACAGATGTGGTTTGATCAAACTGGCGCAAAATCAACGGGCTCTAATTTGCATCTTTACACCATTTTTAACTAGAAATATATTTCAATTAAGTTAAATGTTAATGTACAAATAAGTTAAAAAATATCGTTAGAAACAAATGAAGCACTTGTGTTAAAAGAGTTCACACCATATAGACATATTTACCTGTGGAACGATAGCGCATTGTTTTTAAGTTTTCGGGAAGTTTTACAATTTTTCACAGCACAACTCATGTTGCATTGATTTTTGTCGTTTTTTTCTTTGATTTTTTCGCTTTTTGAGCTGTGAAAAATACTTAAAATTAAATGATTTTCAACTTTTTTGCTGAGGAGTCTTCCAATCAGATGCCAGGGTTCTCAGAAATATCAAAAAACACTCTCTGTCTCGCTCGCACAATTTACGAATGGTGCGACAGTTCACGTACAGTGTATGTGTTAGCAACACCATTTCCTTATATTTTACTACTTTGATGTATCCTCATACTGCGTTGACTGTAGGAGCCGCTGATAAATACAGTGATGTAATTTTCAATTAGGTGAATCCCGAAATTCCGAAAGCGTGCGTAAAAATGTCTTAAAGATCTTTAAATCCAGAAAAACTCCCATTAAAATTTATAAAGATAAACTTTTTTATTTTAGGCATGGTAAATAGGGGTATTCTTGGACACATTTTTATTTTGGCCAAAAACTTGCAAAACAATTACTTTTTTTTAAAAATTTCAAAGCTAAGTTTTTTAGTACGAGAAATAACCTTCCTTCTGGATAATTGTTCCAAGTTGTACACTTTCTATCAGTTGACGCAAAAAATCTGTTTTTGATATTTTAAGAAATCTCGAGGAATTATTAGCCGGTTTATTAATCGATAAATAAAGAAAATTATTCATGGAAAACTTTTATTTGTGAACGAAAACGATTAAATTTGGCAATAAAAATTGGGCTGAATCACACGAGCATTACGCATCAAACACACAAAGTTATGTCGTCAAATTCAAGAACTAAGTGTCCAACAATAATGCAATAATACCCGAAATTTACAAAACAAGGTATACGAACTTAACTTAAAACTACCATTTTACTCTTACATTTATAAGGAGTGATGTAGAAGGGTCAATAACAAAGGGAAAGTTGAGGAGATCTTAAGCTTGTGTTACTTTTTGTTTTGATTTATCTAAGGCGGTCTTAAACCTATATTATTTTTTTATATATGACATATTTTAATATACTTTTAAAATTCAAATAAATTATATTTCAAAACTTCTTCCTTTAATAATAAAAATAAACCTTTAATTATTAATTATTTTTGTTACATCAAAAAAATATGTTTAATATATTATATATTTTTATATGTTATAAGAGAGATTGAAAAAACAAAAACAGATGCGTCGTTAGAGAAGCTTTTTTGCATTATGGTGTTTTTTAATACAATAATTTAAATATTCAAAAATTTTAAATAGGTTTTTTTAATAAAATAATTTTTAAATTCAAAAATTTTAAATAAAGTTAATTTAAAAAAAATCACTCCAGTAAATTTTATTACATAACATTACTATTTTATTTTATTACATGTAACATTAATTTTGAATGATTTTCGCAAATGTTTTCAATTATTATTGTGAAAATTTATTATGAAATTATTGGTTTTTGATATCTGAATAGCAAACGAATATTATAGATGTAATGTCATCGATATATGTAGCAAATACTGCATCAATAGTTGTCCTTAATCGTGTTGTACAAATATTTGAATCGCGTATCATTCGTTAATTATATTTATCATAAAGGCGTTGTTTAAATTCCTGTGAATATTCATGTCTTAATTTGAAATTAAAATCTACACCTAAAACAAATGACATCTTGTGATAATTGTCACCCAGTAGTGGGATTCTGTAACTTTTTCGCAACTTCCGATCGGAATCGCAATTTGCGACTTTTTTCGGTTGTCATACCGAAAACGGTATTCATTAACTTGTACTTTGCGACAAAATTCGGTCGAAAAATTTTACGAATTTAAATGAGAAAAAGTGGCAACACTAGTTTTTTATCGGTGATAAATGTCAAATTTATTCAGTTTAAATTTAAATGCAAAATGGTTTGAACGGTGTCCAAAGTGCAGCTAAGCAATGGCAAATAGTAAGTTATGATCTATTAAATATTGTGTTTGCAGGTTTATTGTTAATTACATTTACCTTGCAAGACTGGCGCTGGTGGTGATATGCAATTATTTTAAGCATTGAAAGTGGGCCAGAAATATGTTGCTTGCCAAAGAATTCACGACAATTTAATTTTTCCTTTTGTAAATAACATTTGGATGCATGTTTCTGAAGAAATTAATAAAATGCAGATTTTCGTCTAGACCCTCACCGGTCTAGACCATCACTCTTGAGGTTGAGCCATCAAACATCGAAAATGTCAAGGCTAAGATCCAAGACAAGGAAGGAATACCCCAGATCAGCAACGTTTGATCTTCGCTGGCAAGCAGCTTGAGGATGGCCGAATTTTATCTGACTACAATATTCAGAAGGAGTCTAAACTTCATTTGGTGCTCCGTCTGCGTGGTGGTATCATTGATCCCTCATTACGTATCTTGGCACAAAAGTATAACTGCGACACGATGATTTGCCTCAAGTGCTATACTTGTCTGCACCCAAGAGCCACCAATTGTCGCAAGAAGAAGTGCGGACATACCAACAATCTCAGCTCCAAGAAGAAGTTTAAGTAGACTACTGGAGTCTGTCCAGTGTTGTCTGTTGTGACCAGAATGGAAAAATATGCAGGCACATGCTTGATGTCGAAACTTCATTTTTTCGCTATCAATAAGAATTTTTCAGTTAAAATGTTAACTTTTTCCAAATAAAAAAGAAGTATGCAAATTTTTGCAACAAATAAAAAAAAACGATTGTTTCAAATTTGTTTGTTTAGCAAAGTTGTTGGCCAGGATAAAAAAAACTACTTTTCTAAAGAAACCAAAATGAAAATCATAATGGTTCATTAGTTATCAATATGAAAATAAGTATATATCTTGAGTAGTTTTTGATTCTGATCAATAAACCATTAAAAAAAATTTGCTCTTAAGTGTTCGGTAAAGTGGCGAAACGAATGTCACCACGAGAATCCTCATACCAAATTAAGCGAAAAACGTTGAAATTATAATGAACTCAAAACGTGCCGCTCAGTGTTTATACGTTACTTGAAGATTTACATTTAATAATAATTTTTTGGAAGAACTTAACAAATTGATCAAGAAGATTCCGTGTTGTATGAGTAATTTTAATTTAATATTTATTTCCATATTCAACATTTGTTCATAAATGTTTTTTAAGTGAACGATGCTGAAATAATACGTTTTTGAATGCGTATCTCTTTTAAGAGTTGAATCTGCGAGGCACTGTTAGTATTTGATTGAAGTAAGTTTAATGGTTCCTCTAATGTAACTGTTCTTTAAAGTATTTTATGCGGAGCAGTACATGTACTTACAATCCTCCCTCCAAAACCAGATTCGTACATAAGAACCCTTTGTTGGGATAGGCATCTCCATGTTCCTTTAAGAACGCCAAAAAAGCTTTCTACGCAGTTTCTAAACTTGCAACGAGCTTCAATATATCCAAAGGGCTTCGATATAATTATAAATAAAATTTTGCCAAATCTTTGTGCCGGTTTGGAAGTTCAAACCTATTACTAAAGTTCGATAATCTCTTCTATTTCCAAATAACTAAAAGCCATTCAAAGCTAACAAAAAAAAACTAGAGATTTAAATTTGTTCGATGCCGTTTAATTTAAATAATTTTAATTTAAAAAACTTGCAGATGTTTTCGGTTCACTTTTCATCAACAAAATATTCATCGCAAGTTATGCGATTCATTTCCGACAAACTTCCGATAATTTCACCGACAAAATCGGAAAAAACTATTTACTGAATACTACTTTCCGAAAATTATCGCAAATAGAACTTTGCGACACCGAATATCGGCCGAAATATGCTACAGAATTCCACTACAGGTGTATCAGACAATCGAGCAATTTATCAAAATGTTTGTATTTAAATTATCTAGAAACTTTTTATTGACGTCACTTAATTTGTACGCATGTTACGGAGAACTAAGTAAAAAGCAGAATTTTACGTTCAGAAATCGTATGGAAGGGCCATAGTGGGTGAAAAAAATTCCAACACATATTTTTTCTTCTAATGGAAGCTTTTTATAACTATCTAGCACTGATCTAAGATAATAGATAACCTTTTATTATTAAAAACACTTTTGAACAATATTTCTTAAGCGCATCCGTATATAATGCCATTTTAACCCTCCGATGAGTGAGAAGGTCCCTAGGGACCTTTTTGCCTTTTCAAACTGAAATTACTCCTACTTCGGCCACTACAATCCCCCCCCAAAGTTCCACTGTATTCCAAGAGTATTTTGTTGCGCATCTTTTGGAAAAAAAATCAAGCCGATCGGATCATTACTTTAGGAGTTATTGAGGTTTTAGTGAGAATAGTACGTGTGAATAGGTCCGTATGGACCTTGTACTGAATTTCACTAATAAATGCATGTTTTTGGTCATCATTATAATTTTTTTATTGTTTCAACACATAATTTACTTGTTCTGAACACAAAGACCTAAACTCAAAGACATTAGGGATGATGATAAAAACAACAAATTCTAAGAAAAATTCGAAGACATGAACTTTATTGCTTTCAAGGAAAGGCACAATATTCTAATTTTATACTACTAGCAATAAACCAGTTCTTAGAATTTTTTGTTCTTAGTATTTTGTTCTTAGTATTTCTTGTTCTTAGTATTTTTGTTCTTAGTATTTTTTCTTAGAATTTTTTGTTTTTATCATCATCCCTAAGAGCCCGAACAGAACCAAGGCGGATGTCGGTTGTCGGATTCGCCGTGCTACAAATTACATGAAAATATATGCAGCCGCCAAAAATGAAATCGCCGTAGAAATGCATGACGGGAAAACGCCAGAATAGAATCTATTCTAATTTCTCTCTGACGGGTGTCGGATCTCTCTCTGAGTGACTTAAATGTTGCCATATTTTTGCTAAAGATTGGGTACGTTCAGTGTTATTTTCTTAGTTTTTACTATGATCTGACATTCTGTTTTTGTGCCTGTGTTGCATTCATGTGAATTCAAAGCATAATATAAAATAATTTGTATCATTCCCAATATAAAATGCAACCGTGATCCGACAACCGACAACCGCTCATGTTCTGGACGTGTTCTCAGCGGATTTCGCAGAGAGAGGCCCGCCATCCGACATCCGCCTTGGTTCTGTTTGGGCTCTAATGTCTTTGAGTTTAGGTAGACGTACGAAAGAGTATAAAAGAAGTTGTAGTTTCGTAAACCAAATCAGTCAAAGTTTAGACAGCGAAGAGTAAAATCGTGTGTGATAGAAACAAAAATATAAATATGGCAGATGCAAGTAATTTGGACGTTGCTGAAATTGTTGTACGCCGTAGTACACGTTACCAGCAAATGACTGCGGATGAAAGGCGTGCAGCTGATAGTAGATTTGCTGATTTTATGGACGAAGACATGGATGAAGAAATTGATATTGCTGCAATTGATAATTATGAAGTTGAGGATGATGAAGATCGCACATACCAACCTGCTGAAGAGTCAGATGCCGAAACTGAAGGATACGTCGAGCTAAATGAAGATACTGATGACGACGATGATGAAGAGGAAGAAAATGATGAACAGGAAACGAATGAAAGTTACTATATTGGTAAAGATGGCACCCAATGGAGTAAAAAAGCACCACCAATATCACGCACTCGTAATCATAACGTGGTCGACTTCACAAGAAAGAAACCAGGACCAACAGGAAATATACACGACCCCTATACAATAATGCGTTCAATCATGACAGAGGAAATAATACACTTAGTGCTAAGTGAAACAAATTGTAAAGGCAGGGAGGTTACAGCTGCATGGAATTTGGCGAATCTCATGAAGAAAAAGGAGTGGAAGCCAGTGACAGTGAAAGAGTTTGACGCCTTTGTAGCTATTCTTTTGTATGCTGGACTCACAAGATGAAACCATGAACCAGCTATGGAATTATGGGGCGCGACGCGTTGCCCAATATACAAAGCTGCGTTGTCGTACGATCGCTTCATGTGTATAAAGCAATTTATTCGATTCGACAATGGAAATACTCGACAACAGCGACTCATCAACAGCAAAACTGTGGCTATTGACGATATTTGGCAAATTTTGCAACATAACTTGGCAGCAGTTTACACTCCTCATGAAGCACTAACAGTTGATGAGCAGTTGTTCCCTTACAGAGGCCGCACCCGCTTCACACAATATATTCCGTTAAAGCCAGCTAAGTATGGTTTGAAAGTATGGTGGTTATGCGACTCACAGAGTTATTATCCTGTGAAGGGAATGATATATTCTGAAAAACTGCCAAACCAACAACGGGAGATAAACCAAGGGCAGAACGTAGTGCTGGATCTTGTGGAAAAATATTTAGTTGCTGGCCATACTATATACGCGGATAATTTCTTTACCACTCTTGACTTGGCGCGTATTTTGTTGAGGAGGAAGACCACATATGTTGGTACAGTGCACTATAACAAAATATTCATTCCACAGGAGTTCAAGAAGAACCCGAAGCGCACCATCAATAGTACATTATTTGGGTTCAACGAAGGGGATATAGCGTTATGCTCATATGTGCCGAAAAAAAATAAAGTGGTGAACGTGCTCTCCACAATGCACTACACCTGCCTCGTTGACGAGCAAACCGAGAAGCGGAAGCCCTATGCCATATTAGATTACAACGCCAACATATGCGGCGTTGATACCATGGATCAAATGCTAGGCACTTACAGCTGCAAAAGAGCAACACAACGATGGCCGTTGGCCATGTTTTATAATATGCTGGACGTCGCTGCATTTTCTGCTTTTACGATTTACAACGAAATGAAGCCTATAAAAAGGAGTGACAGACGGCGGTCGTTCTTGTTACTGCTAACGAAACAATTGGCCACACCAAATATCGAAGAACGTGCCCTGAACAACCATATAACCTCATATCCAAGGATACGCAATGCGATGGAAGCATTCGATGTCAGGGTAAGAAAAAAATCTTCAAATTCAAGAAAAGAATATATAGTTATATGCTTTTTATTTTTCTTTTCATTTCAGGTATTATCAAGACCGATGGAAGGCAATGCACCGTCGTTTGCGGCTAGGTCAAGTAGACCGTCATGTCGCCTTTGCCGTTCTGAGTACGGGCGGCAGCGGAAAACGCGGGCATACTGCTTCGGCTGCGGCAACGCTGTTTGCGGAGAACATAGCACACTTTTACATCGCTGCAACACGTGCACAGGGCGGGGGACAAGAAGTACACGTTCAACAACAATAATTTTTAAACTTTTTTGTAATAGTCTTAAGAAAATTCAAGCAAAAAAAAAAAATTAAAAAAATTGAAAAAATTATTTTTGTATGTAGAATTTAGTTATAAACAATAAAAACAAAAAAAATAAGAAAAAATTTTTTATATGAAAAAAACATGATTTACAAAAAAGGTCCGTAGGGACCTTTTCACACGGC
Organism: Dichetophora obliterata; assembly: GCA_963920525.1. Classification (NCBI taxonomy): domain Eukaryota; kingdom Metazoa; phylum Arthropoda; class Insecta; order Diptera; family Sciomyzidae; genus Dichetophora; species Dichetophora obliterata. Next base: position 176,264,438 of record OY986437.1, on the reverse strand, counting down.
CGTGAAGTTCAGAACTGTCACTCATCGGAGGGTTAAAAGGTTTGGCAGTACGAAATTCATCGGAGAGCAGAATCCTTGGGCCAAGTTGCTTAAAATACTGTTAGTTTTCAGTTTCTCAATCCCGCTTTATAGAAAAGAGGTGTATGGATTGAGATTTTATCTATAAAGCGGGATTAAAAAACTGAAAACTTACACCATTTTAAGCAACTTGGCCGAAGGATTCTGCTTTTTGATGAATTTCGAACCGCCAAATCTTAAAAAATGGGAAGTGGGTAAGCATCCCATATAAGCGAAATCGGTATTTCGGTATTTTTCCCAAATTAATCTGTTAAAAAAAATCTCTCTTGCTTCTACAGTGTCATACAGACGATAGGCCTGCACTGTGTCTTAGATATACGAAACGTAACTTCATAACGCTCTCGTCACGAATTCACCCAAGTCAAACGTGCGTTATGAAGTTTTACTTCAAAAATAAAAATCCCACATCACGGGATTCCGGGAAATAAAAACTTAAATCGGTCAAAAATCGAAAAAATCCCACGAAATTCGAGGAAATCGGAAAAATTCGGGTAAAGTGAGGATTTTTTTAAAAACCCCAACCTAACTCGGAGAAAAGTGGAATTCCGTAAGATCACCACAAAAAACACCTAAAGTAGGGCAACCCTAAGATTAAGCAAAAATATGCTAGCAGCACCAACAACCAATGTGATTGCAGCATAAAGTAAAACGCACAAGGCGCTAACCCCAGACACAAGCCAAAGAGCTTGCACTAACTGCCGTTCGCCTCTTTCCGTAACGCATTCACCAGCTCACTCCCAAGTGTCAAGCGTGCGTCAAGAAGTTTTTCTTCAAACAGATAAATTCATTGCTCATGTAGATAATATCATTGCTCAAACGAGACTCGAAACAGTTTCATCACAAAGAGACACTTGTGACGCGAAAAATTTTACTCTCAATATCAAATCGCCGCATAAGAAGTTTTACTTCAAAAATTATTTTAGAATACGTGTGTCTTGCCATGGTCTAGCAATAACCCTTTCAATTATAGAAAAAAATATTTATTTTGTTTATTACACTACTCCACAAAATCGAAAAAAAAATGTTTGCACTATTAAATATGAAAACTATCTATAATGTATTTTGAACTGCTAATTCCAAAAAATTAAACCATTTTAAAATCTACGCAGCCGTTTATGAGAAATTAACATTTAAAAATTTATCGGTTTTCAAGAAAAGATGGTCCAGCTTTAGTGACCTTAGCAGGTGTTCTTTTGAACTGATTTGAGTGCTCGTTTCATTAAATTAAGAAGAAAGGTTATGCGCATCTTTCTTTCATATTATAAAAAAATTAAAACTGAACAAGTAGCTATGGCGAAATTAAAAAAACCGTGGCATGCAACTCTGTAATTTATGCGAAAAAAGTATAGAAAATCTCGAATTACCTGTGCATTACGCTATGTTGCAAAAATATTTTTCCAGGGTTTGTATTTTATTGGGATACTTCGGATAATTGCGCTTATTTTGAATTAAATTTTAAATGGATTAGAAGGAAAATGAATTTTGCAGGCATTCAACATGTTTTTATTCATGCAGGTCTAGATATAAAATAAATTTCAGAAATTGTTTAAATTATTGTTTCTTCTTCGATGTGTGTCAGTTGGAGTTTCTCGTATGAAATCACGAATCCAATCACTCAGTTGGGCTATGATAAAAGACGTTGCATATTCGATAGGTTGAACTTTTCTCCACTTTATTGTGAAACACACCGTCACTTTTTGCTTTCTAGAAGGGGACATTTCAGTACTGGTATTCCCTCAAATTTTGTAATTGAGGAGGCTTGTTACAAACCCGGACATTTGGCGATCGCATCATTTTCAGATGGAGACGATTTTTGCTTGTGGCTAATCCATTGTCCCACGCTTCTGTTTTTTTCTTATTAATTGATTGTAGTTAGAATAGTAAGTTTACTAAATTAAAATCATAGAAGTGCTCTAGTTATTTAGAAAACAGAGTTTAAAAATTGCTAATGTCCATCTTTGTCTCTGAGTTGTGCATATGTCCGAGTTTCTAAGTAACCTCCTAGTAAATAACCCATTTTTAACAATAAAGAATAATATACTTTTGTCGATTAATTATGATAGTTTTATGGATTTGTATCGTATATGTTGGACGATGGTTTCAACAAAAAATAATGAGAAGAACTATTATATTTATTGTAATAAAAAATATTTTATTAACTATGTATTTAAAACAAAAAAAAATACAGTAGCCAACATTTTTTTCATCAGATCACAAGGTTTCACCTGAGGCACAATAGATGTCTAAATAGGATTATTGCATTCACACTCGTCATCCTTGTTGTCTCCTGTTTCAGCGTTGGTATTGTCTTCCAATACCTTCTTATACCATTGAAGTTCTTCCAACTCTTTCCAATCCTCACCATAGTGCTTTTAAAGGAGGTTCGCAACATCACGTAGCTTAAGGTGGTTTAAATTGTGTGCTCCTATTGGTATAGCACTTGGTTTTACCATCGATATAGTTTTACAGTTTTTTTTTTTTGTATAAGCTTTGAAACTTCAGTGGTTACATTGTAGGCCGATTCGCCATTAACCAATATGTTTTTAGTTGATGTTCTTACTTGTTAAGTATAATCCTTTTATATTTCGTCGCTGCGCCAACAAAAACAGCTATGTGTTTTTCAGTAACTTTTCAGGAGGTGAAAAAAACTGTTTCCTTGTTTTCAAATAGTTTTCAAATTTCTTTTTTGGATACTATTATATTAAAAATATGTTATTGATTTGTGGAAAAAAAAAGAATTTTTTTACACATTACGACGTGGTAAACATTTGCGCTGTTTTAAAGCACATAGCTGTTTTTATACATGATTTCAATTCTCTTTTGGTGGCATGGAATCGTATGCAATTTGTAAAGAATACTGCCGTTTGGCCTAGATGAAATATGGAGAAGTTGAGGACTCGATTAGTTAACTGGTCGTTGCTCCTGTTACACCAAGGGCCAAAAAACCCCGCTCCTAGAAATATTTTTAGAAGTGCTTAAAATTCTGCTTAAATTGGGTTTTATATATAAAAAAATTTTTTATAATGATGTGTTTCTGAGCATCTTGTTTCCAATTTTGCTAAAAAAAGTGAAAATCTGTGGCAAATGGTATTAAATAGGTTGCTTTCTTTAAAAAATAATGTTTTAAACAAAGGTATTTGATCAATAAATGTCTAAATAACTGTTCATGTATAACATTTTGCAATTTTTTTTTAATGCAAATATATTCTTGAACTCACAAGCATTACCGAAGGTTAATTTTTATTTAAAAATTTTGGTCCATTATTGTTACATGTATGTAATGAAAAATTGTTAGAAACGCATTTCCTGGGTTTTTAAACAAAAGAATAATGCGTTGGCACACATTGACAGAGTTGTGAACTACTTTATTGGTCAGCATAAAACCTGAACCAAGTGAGTTTTATCCAAATTTCGTTGAGTAAGATCCAATGAGAGAATACAAAAATTATTCTGTTTTTATTATATATTTGCAAATATAGGTACATATTTTTATAAATTAAACAAAATTGTATAACACAGTAATTTGCATAAAATTGTGAAAAGAAGTATTAAATGTATATTAAGGCCGTGAGCGAATTGATCTTAATGCGACCTAAACTAAATTGGGTCGATAACGCAGTGCTTCCTAAATAATTTAAGAAATTCTAGAGCTACCTAAATGCTTCCTAAATTAGGAAGCACTGCCTTATCGACACTATTTAGTTTAGGTCGCATTAAGATCAATTCGCACACAGCCTAAATATTTAATTTAATATCCAAACATTATATTTTTACCCAATAGTCTTAATTTACGATTTTTTAAAATATTTTCCCTCTGTGATATTTTACTACCTGCAGTCGGATTTTCTTCAATTTCCAGTTTTTTTATTGAGAGTAGCATTGCATTCTTCCATATTTAGACTATAAAACAGATATCTTTTGAGATAGTGGCTATTTTAAACTGAACATTTTTTACCTTTGTTAATGGTCAAATTTTACATGCGAACAACACATCTTTTTTTCGCCTGCGATCGAAAACAATTATAAGCAAGTAAGCGTATACCCGTTATTTCAGAGTATTTTTAGCACTGCGAGCACATAGCTGTTTTTGATCACTTCCAAACCAAAAGAGATAAAAAAACGGTGAATGCAGAAATGAGGGCAATAGATAGTGTCAATAAAATATGCAATAAAAAAAAATCGATAAAAAACACATAGCCGTTTTTGTTGGCGCAGTAACGATTTGCTCATTTGGAAGTGTATCTGGCTTGCAGACCTGACACAACGTTTTGCTTCTTCCTTCCAATCGTAAGGTTCCTAGTCTTACCAATGTTTTTTTACTGTTCCATATTTTTTAAAGATGGCGTGGCATTCAGCTAATTTTATAATACTACTTATTTTTGGTGTTCAGCTAATTGGCCGAATACTCAGTCTGCGGGCATAAAAGAATGCCTTCTCAGATTGAGAAATGCAACAAATAAAGGGTGTTTTTATAGAGTGATAAAACTTTGAGTTGGCATCACTGCTTTATTTGGCCACCCATTTAACAGCTGATAGTTGCTTTTTGTTAAATTTACTTTGACATTTTATTAGGGATCGACTTACACCAGCACAACGTGTGCAAATTGTGGAAATTTTTAATCAAAATAATGGTTCTTTTCGTCAAACTTATCGTGCTCTTCGTCCATTTTATGGCGTACCTAATCATCCTTCAGAGCTGCTAATTCGAAGAACAATAGATCGTTTTCGGACCACATTTACTGTTACTGATAATGTGCATCCCGTGAAATGCCGAACAGTGCGCACTGAAGAATCTGTAGCCGCTGTACAGGAAAGCATTGAAGAAGATCCTAATCAATCAATTCGTCGCCGTTCTCATCAACTGGGGTTGTGTCCTTCCACTCTATGGAAGATTTTACGAAAAGATCTTGTCTTCAAACCTTTCAAGATTCAACTTGTGCAGGAATAAAAGCCAAACGACCATCGTATGCGCCACCAATTCGGCGAATGGGCTAAAGCACAAATTGATATTGATTTTTAATTTCCATGGAAAATTTTATTTTCCGATGAAGCCCATTTTTGGTTGAATGGGTACATAAAAAAAACAGATTTTTCGTATTTTGAGTGAATAGAAAATTACTGTTTGGCGCGCTTTATGGACTGGCGGAGTCATTGGCCCATAAGTCTTCAAAAACGATGATGGTCAGAATGTTACTGTCAATGGTGAACGGTATAGGAACATGATTCGAAGCTTTTTGTGCCTCAATTAGCTGGCATTAATCTTGCTGATATGTGGTTCCAACAGGCCTTATGCCACACAGCGGGCGCTACAATTGATTTACTCAAGGAAACTTTTGACGAAAAAATAATTTCACGAATTGGCCCAATTAATTGGCCCCCAAGATCGTGTGATTTAACCCCATTAGATTATTTTCTTTGGGGTTATGTAAAATCACTTGTCTACGTCGATAAACCACAAACAATTGAACACCTGGAAACATTCGAAGAGTTATCGGCGAGATACGGCCGCAAAAGCTGCGAAAAGATATGTTTGAAAATTGGTGTTCTAGACTGCGCCATGTACGCGCCAGCCGTGGGGGCCACATGGCCAAAATCATATTTAAGCAATAATGTCAACAAATTTTCTATCCAATAAAGCCCGTTTTATTGATATTAAAAGTATATTATTATGTTTTATAATGATTTGAACTTGTATCACTCTATAAAAAGCACCCTTTACAAATTAAATAAAACAATTTGTTCTATTTATATATTTCATATTTTTTTACAAAGTAGTGAAATTCAGAGTATAATATTTGAATTTAAAGTCTTCAGTCCAACACGTTTTAACAACTACACAATATTTGGTTCAGACGATACTACGTGTTGTCAAATCTTTAATCAAAACTTCCACAAAAGATAACCATCACTCCGAGTTTCGTAGATTTTAGTTGGTTTGAGAGCATATGGCTGTTTTTGTAACTGACCGCTCTGTCATATGTCCACTTTTTTAATACAACTTTTATTTTCGATAGCTTTTTTCAGATAACATCTTCGGTTTTGTAACTTAACGATTAGTGCAATGGTTCCACGCCAACGACACGAATTCAGTGACGTATCTAACTAAAAATTCGTCAGATGGTCAAATGTCCGAGTTTGTATATAGCCTCCTCAATTGGTTTTGTTACCGACGGCACAACAGCATAGATCACAGTAAATTAACGCTGCCCTTAAACTCCAACTAACTGAATCAGACGGAACTAACAGTCAGTTTCATGATCTGTTTGCTCTCTCCAAATGAAAATTTTCGTTTTGCTCCTGAAGCCCAAAGTTTTTAGGCAATTTCTACACAAAACGTGCGGCACCCACTTTTTATCTTGATAAAAAATGGCAAACCCAAAGTAATTCAGATAAGCTGTTCTTAATGCATCTGTTATACTTTGTGTCCTTGTGGACTGAAAATCTTGCACACAATATTCTACTTTATTTTTCACTAAATGACATGAACTGTTAACCTTTTTTGTTAAAACAGAAAGCTCTAAAAAAAATCACCCAAACGATAACAATTTTAACGCTTTTCATGATCAAAAGGTCATTACAGCTTTGGTAAGTTAACAGTGTCCTACCAACAAGGTAACCGATTCGGGGAATTCCAACAATTATAAAAATCTTGAAGTTGTTGTAAAAGAGTGGAAAGTGTTAGGCGCTGACGACCTCTGAAATTATTGACAAATTAACCATTCAGGTGGCTAAGTACATCACCGTACTCCGTTAATATGTAGCGATGGGAAATTTATCGTTTCTTTCGGGACCAACGGTGACTGTGACATGTACGGAAACTCAAATGGACTCATGTCGACGCATTCTTTAACTAAAGTTGCCTTTTTCCAGTGTTCATCCAATTTCAATGAAAATTAGAAAATTTACTTAAATACCTGCCTAAATAAATTATGTGTTCGTCAGATTTATTTAAAATTTATCATCAAATTGAGCTTAAAAGTTTAATTCATACAAATAAGTAAAATTTAAAAATATATCTATGGAACATACCGTCACGCACAGTTAAATCGAGACTTTCTTGATTTATTTCGCATAAAATCAAAGTGTGCAAGTTACATTTTTGCGAATAGCTCCGATATTATCCATCTAATTTTCATTATAAAGTAATTAAGGTATGCGCGCAACGTTCCTCTATAGTATGATTAAAGGCATATTTAAATTGACAATTAGGTCCGACGCTAGAGTCGCTCAGGTAAATTTCAAATGCAGTTATATTAAAAACGGCTCCATCGATCTTCAAATAGTAACTATTTTTGGAATCAGCGGGCCAAAATCCATTAATATAAATTATCAAATCACTTAGTGGGAAACGGCTGTTTGGTAGTGTTATACAATAAATTTTTTTGAAGTACGCCTTGTTATGTGATTTGCTTGAGTGAAATCTTAAAAACGACACTATTTTCCGACACCTTTTTCTTAAACAAAACAAAAACACAGATCATATGGCAATTGGAAACTGTTGAATATCCGAATTGGCTATTATAAATGAAAATTCAGAAATCTAATTGTCACTGTTTTTACCGTTTCGCATTTATTTGCATGTTTCACTTTCTATGCCGAATTGGTTTTGTTTTATCCTCAGCTGGACGTTGCTATTGTTGTTGTTGTTGTTGTTGTTGTTGTTGTTGTTGTCAGCCATATATATATTATAAGAAACTTTTTAACTTAGCCGATATTTTTTTGTTTTGTTCTTAGCTGTAAGTTGTCTTAGCCGAATAGATAGAACACCAAGCAAATATCACATTTTCATGATCAATCAAAATTTTGAAAATATTTTACATTTATTACGAAATATATATGCTAAAAATATTTTCCTTCTTTTAATTAGATTCGATATGAAAAATATGTGATAATAATTATTGTGAAGAGTTCTAAATACCTATGTATTTGAAAATTTTTTTTAAATACTTTTCAATACAAAAATTTTATATCCACAATTTTAAATATTTAACTTATTAAAGTCTTTACCGCATTAATAACATATATACAAAGCCAACTTTTTGGTTACATATAATCGAATTGAAGAAAGTTACACGACACACTATTTCTTTGTTTGATTTTTGTTAAACATACATATTTATAATTTTTAATTAAAATTTTAATACCTACATATATGTATGTATTTACATTTGTGTATTTTATCTGGGCTTATCTATTTATTCATTTCATATCTGTTTATTTATCTTTTATATATTATATTTTCTGTATATCTCTATATATTATATTTAAAGGATTGTGAAAAAGTCCATTAAAAGAAAATTTCATGGTTTTTTTTACAATATTGATTTCAGGAAATTTCGTCACAGTTAGAAAAATGTGTTCGAAAATTATGTGAAATGAAGATATATTGTCTAAATGGAAAATGAATACATATTGTTAAACATATATTTTTATATACTGTTGCGCTTACAAGATTTGTCTTTATGTTTGTAAAAAATTTAAAAATAAAGTAACATAAAAATAAATATAAAGTAACGTAGTAGAAAGATTATTTAACATATCATTAAATTTAAGGTTACAAAAAGTCGATGTAAGTTTTTATCTTACAGAAAGAGTAACAAAAACAGCACTTCAAATATTTTTAAAAAAAACTTGTCTGCGCTCGATTTGTATTTAATAGTTATTTAAAATGAGTTATCAAACATAAAAATCAGGTGAAAAAGCACTAGAGATGTGGTATTTTACTTTTCGAAAAAAATTTTAATTTAATAACAAAATTGTATATGAACATTTCCAAACTGGTGTTACGGACGATTTGTATGAGTAAATATTAAAAAAATTTAATGAAAAAGTCTAATTTTTAAAAATTTATTGTTTGTTTGCCTAGTAATTTAGTAGCTCTATACTTAGAAAAATTAATGACAACAATCAACCCTAAGGATTAAAAGAATATGAGCTGGCGTTACATTACAAAAAACGGAAGTAATTTTTGACTTGGATTACAAAATTTGAAAAAAACTCTGAATTGGGAAAGACTATTTGCTTACTACTTTTTTAAGAAGAATTTGACATAGTTAAATTTTGTTTTCCAGGTGCTTAAATTAAAAAATCTTTTGTTTTTTTATTAGGCTTTTTGATCTAGCGTTACATTACTGGCGTCACGATACTGAAATTTGCATTGCAGTTCAATTGGGAAATTCAGTAATTTGGTAGTTAGTAATTATGTAATTTAGTAATTAAAACATAAATTTAATATATTTTCTTTTCATTGCCTCAACTATTTTTCCATTACCTATTCTTACCTATTCTGGCCAATGCCATCCACTTGTTCTTAAACAAAAATGCTTACGAAACAGCTGCTAAGTTAACAGTTATAAGATAACTTTTTTGGTTAGAATATCACATCATGATAAAACAAGCAAAATTCCACAACGAATATAACACACCATTTGAAGCAAACAAGTGCATGTTATATCCATTTGCACGAAACACATTTTTTCTTTGATTTAAAAAAAAAAACACATACCATATTTGATGAAAAAAATACTGTGGAACGTGTATTCTTATTGCAATTTCTTATACATTGAAATTGCTAACTCAAAAATTTCCGAATTGTGATTTAACTTGATTTGCAGGTTTGTTCTTCATATGTATTAATTAAATGCTGAACAGTTCCTAAATATGCAATTGATTCATAAGTTTTTTCGATTTAATTAATGTTTCTAGTAACAGGAAGCCTTATTAATTTTTTTGTGACATAAGTTTCCATAATAAATCCATTAGTTGACTTTTTAGCACTGGTAAACTTTCTATTGAATTGTCCCGTTGATGCAGAAGCACAGAATTCCTTAAACTTTTCAACAAATTTTAATCATACAACATAAAGACAAATCTTGTAAGCGCAACAGTATATAAAAAGATATGTTTAACAATATGTATTCATTTTCCATTTAGACAAGACATCTTCATTTCACATAATTTTCGAACACATTTTTCTAACTGTGACGAAATTTCCTGAAATCAATATTGTAAAAAAAACCATGAAATTTTCTTTTAATGGACTTTTTCGCAATCCTTTAAAATATAATATACAGATATACAGAAAATATAATATATAAAAGATAAATAAACAGATATGAGATGAATAAATAGATAAGCCCAGATAAAATACACAAATTTAAAGACATACATATGTATTTATTAACAGTTTAATTAAAAATTATAAATATGTATGTTTAACAGAAATCAAACAAAGAAATAGTGTGTCGTGTAACTTTCTTCGATTCGATTATATGTAACCAAAAAGTTGGCTTTGTATATATGTTATTAATGCGGTAAAGACTTTAATAAGGTAAATTTTTAAAATTGTTGAAATAAATTTTTTGTATTGAAAAGTATTTAAAAAAATTTTTAAATTATTATCACATATTTTTCATATCAAATCTAATTAAAAGAAGGAAAATATTTTTAGCATATATATTTCGTAATAAATGTAATATATTTTCAAAAATTTGATTGATCATGAAAATGTGATATTTGCTTGGTGTTCTACCTATTCGGCTAAGACAACTTACAGCTAAGAACAAAACCAAACAAAATCGGCTAAGTTAGAAAGTTTCTTATAATATATATATGGCTGACAACAACAACAACAGCAATAGCAACGTTCAGATGAGGATAAAACAAAACCAATTCGGCATAGAAAGTGAAACATGCAAATAAATGCGAAACGGCAAAAACAGTGACAATTAGATTTTTGAATTTTCATTTATAATAGTCAATTCGGATACTCAATAGTTTCCAATTGCCATATGATCTGTGTTTTTGTTTTGTTTTCGTTGTTGCTTGACTTTGCTCATGATTCAATTATATATAAGGTTGAGTAAGCTGAGAGCACATATCTGTCGGCGAATGTCAAAAACAGCTGTTTGGTGTTATTCTTTTTTACCTTGACATTCGCCGATCCAAATAACATCCATCCAGCGTTTTTGTTTAAAAATGTCACGGGGCACTTTAAAAAAGGAAACGTTTTCCTTGTTCCAATAGTTTTGGCGAATCGCGTACTTTTTCGGCATTTTGAAGTGGTAACAAAAACTCAAACTCCAAGAAAATTGTTTATAAGTTATTTTAAATACAAATTTAATATTTAAATTCAATAGTTTGACTTCAGATTCAGATGAAATTAATTTTGCGGTCACTAGGAGCAAACAAACGCGAGTATAGTTGACTTTTTCCACTCGGTTATTCTTTCAAATCTCTCAATCTGGTAGATCATGATGTTCTTTTAAAAATTAAGTACTTCAGTTGTTAAGCCTGCTTAATGTAGATAATATTTAACGAAAAAATTTTGCGAATTGATCAATATTTTAGCCAAGTATGATTTATTATATGAATGTACTTTTTCGATCAATGTGAATTTGTTGTAGTAGTATGTCTGCGTGAACTCCCAGTAGTTCGCGGCATCATTGACGAACTTTTCGTGATGATTTCTTAAAGGAAGTTTCTGCATGAGCTGCTGGACTTAAAAAATGCATACAAAATATAATGCATGCAGCTCATACATCGCTAAGCGTCGCAACCACAAAGCTACGTCAGCTAAGTAGAGCTGAGCAAAGTCAGCCGAAAAATTTCAATTTTATTTCCCATGGTTGTCAGAGCCAGAGACCTGCAACGAGTAGTTATAAACTGAGTTGACTCGAGTATATACCTATTAATTTGCCTTCTACTTCATTTTCGGACTCATTCTAACATGTTGTTATACATCTAACACGCAGCTTAATTGTAATCAGCGTTGCCATATGGTCCGATATATCGGACATGTTACAATTTTAATACTTGAAACCGACGTTCCGATATTTGACCAAAATTCTTGAAAATGTTACGATTTCAGAAAAAGTAGATCCGGTGTCCGATTTTGCATATATATTATATACATATATATATGAAAAGAAAAAAAATTAGTATAATAAAATTGATGGCAACTTTAAAATAAAAAGATGCGATGGTATTTCTGCATTTCCAATAATGGAAAATTTATTTTTGAATTGTTGAGCTTACCGAATTCCTCAGCTAACGTTGGGCGAACTTTTAGTGAAATAAATATTAATAAAACTAAAGTTCGCAATAGATAAGAGTTAGATGAAAGAGTAGTAAAGAGTTGTCAGTTCTGCACAGTTGCGTTTGTGCAGACATTTGTAATCAGTGAGGATTGAGCGAAAGTGGATGTGAAGGGAAATAAAATTGAAATTTTTCGGCTGACTTTGCTCAGCTCTACTTAGCTGACGTAGCTTTGTGGTTGCGACGCTTAGCGATGTATGAGCTGCATGAGTGCGAAGAAATAGAAAATAGAAAGCGTGTGATGAAGCGAAAAGAAAATAGTTTGCTATTGTTTCTTTTCGCTTTGGTATGACTTCTTTTGTTTCCTATAAGAATCTTGCACTCATATGAATACTTTCATTTTTTAGCTAGATTGGATTTGGTAAATTGAATGAATTTACCAATTTCAATCTTTTTAAATGATGAGAACATTTTTATGCCACCCTTTACCTATAAATTTATTTTAATTCTTGCAGGTAAGAAATTTTTTAATTTTAAGCTACATTTTTTACCAATTTCCAGGTACTATGAATTCAGCAAATTTTTTCATTTGAAGCTAAATTTTTACCAATTTCCAGGTACTATGAATTTAGGATTTTTTTTTAATTTAAAGCAAAATTTTTTAACTAGATTGGATTTGGTAAATTAAATGAATTTACCAATTTCCAGCTATTTAAATTATGATAATATTTTTATATGACCTTTACCTATAAATTTCTTTTAGTTCTTGCAGGTACAATGTATTTAAGAAATTTTTTAATTTAAAGCTAAATTTTTTAGCTACATTGCATTTGGTAAATTAAATGAATTTACCAATTTCCCTCTTTACAAATTATTATAAATTGATTTAAATGATTTTTAAGCTACATAGTATATACACATATATGAGATGTATATACTTTCTTTATGTAAAAATATATATACAAATTTCTGTCAATTTTTGCAGGTATTTAGAAAAATTTTTTTCATTTTCAACAATCTCAGAATGTTTGCGAAAGTGTTTAAAATATTAAATACCATCTAAAAGTTTGAAACATTAAAATTTATGAAAGTATTTTGTTGTGTTTTCAAATATAAAATATAAAACTAATTGTGTTTGTTTAATAATCCAAAAATGGTATTAATATTTAAAGATATTTTTTTTCATTTTAATTACCTTCTTTAAACAGTAATTGTTATGGTGACATAAAGTTCCTTGTTTTTTTTTTTGTATTTTGAGATTTTTTAAAGATTTTGTATAAAATCTATATGCAAACAGATTTTTTAATAAATTAATAAAATTAATCAATTAATGAAGGAAGCAATAAATTCATCTTTTTATGAATTATGAATTTATTTATAGATTTTTTAATAAATTAATCAGTTAATAAAGAAAGCAACAAATTCATCTTTTACTCATTTAAAGCCAAATAATATCTTACATACATATGAATTTATTTTGCAGTTTTGGTTTTGAATTGTTGGTGTTTTAAAACTTACCTCATTTTATTCTTCTAATTCAATAAAAAAATAAAAAATTTTTAAACTTGCTCTTATTATTTAATATAATACGGTGCTTATTATATAATATAATATCTTAAAACCTAGAATGAAATCTTATTACATAATGTAAGAATTTAAAACTAAATGAAAATCTTATTACATAATGTAATAATTTAAACCTAAATGAAAATCTTATTACAGAATATAATAACTTAAAACTAAACTGAAAACTTATTACATAATGTAATAAATTATCAACTAAGGCAAACACTTTGAATAGATTTAACTAACCTAAGTAATACAATAAAGTAAATATTTACAACTTAAAACTAGAAAAGTGAAAGTATTAAATGTACTTCCAATATTTACAGTATTTACATATTTACAGATATGTAAATTACATAAAGTAATTTAATGAACGGTTATTGCAACCACAAAAATTTATGTACAATATTTACATTATAAAATTTAATTTTTACAATATTTACAGTAAATATTTACACAAATGTAATTACAATATTTACAGTATATACAAAAAGCGTTTTTTGGTCCGGGAAAAAAAAGACAAGTAAGAATTTGTTGTGTTTGAAAGAAGGAAAGAATTTAATAACCTGAAATAGTAGACAAAAAAATTTTGAAAATTATAAATGAGTCTACCGAGCCCAAAGTTGAAAACGGTCATTTTTATAACAGAAAAAAGAAGTTTGTAAGCGATGCCATAAGAAAGATTTCTTCATAAAAAATCACAAAACATAAATGGTTGTTAATCTTTTTTAGCTTTTTTATAATTAAAAATATATGTGTATGCGCACGCATACAATGGGACCGATTAGATGTATTTCTCGAAGGACCGATGAGGGTTAATTCTTATTCGCAAAAAAGTTTCCGATTAGTGTACTTAAACATTTAAACATTATTTTAAAATTTGGTAATTTTTCCTGTTTTTTGGGTGATTATTCATTTAATTTTTTGGGTCATATTTCATTTGGGTGATTTTTCATTTTCTTTAAAAAAGTTGTGGGTGATTTTTCATTTTTATTTTGGACAATTTTTCGTTTTATTTTTTGGGCCATTTTTCATTTCATTTTGGGCTATTTTTCATATGGGCGATTTTTTATTTTTTTTTGGGCGATTTTTCATAGTGCCATAATTTAAAAAAAAGGACCCGTGGCGAATAGAGTGTAAGAAGTGGTTTTATTATTTTTATCACTTCAACATTTCTTATGAACACACCTACACCCTATCATAGGGTGGCATAGGTATCCATACAAAAAATAAAAAAAGTATGTGTTTTAGACCACACAACTGAAGTAAAACGTCTTTAGCTCCATCTTTATGTATGTATATATATATATGTTTATATGGATATATGTATAATATATATATTAGATACACTATTCTACTTTGCGTCTGATTCTCCGTGTCCCTCCCCCCTCACATGAAAGGTGATTGCATAAAAATAGTAAAATGCCCAAAAAAGACCACACTTTTCATAAACTGAATGAGCGGTGGTTAAAAACGTGTTTGTCGGGTGGTTAATTTTCATACTGGCATTAAAGCTACACGAATATTACAACAAACATCTATCCCCATAAAAAATTTGGTTGCTGAATCCAATTTTGTACTCAAATTTGGCATAAAATTAATTTTGCGGTCACCAGGAGATAATACACGCGACTATCGTTGATTTTTTCCACTCATTTATTGTTTTAACTCTCTCAATCTGGTAAATAATGATGTTCTTTTAAAATTTAACAATTCAGGTATGAAGCCTGTTTAATGAAAATAATATGATGGTTTTTAAGGGTCATAAAATAGTCTTTAATATGAGTTTTAAAAGAGTATTTAATTAGTCATAAAATAATCTTTTTTTTTGCATCGTAAAATAATCACTAAAAGAAGTCATATTAGGGTGCCCTTTACCTAGGAAAAAAAAACTCAAAAAAGAATATTTTTGAGCGCATAATGATGATAAAGCCTCATAAATAACAGTCTAAAAAGAGTCTTAAAAGAGTCTAAATGCTTGCTTTGTAAATTCGTCGGAGGACGAAAAGCAAATCATTACTCAAGTAGTAGAAGCTCATCAGAAGATTTCCCCGTAAAGGAGCACTTCGAAAAAACACATTATTACAAATAAGAAAAAATATTCTTAAAAGCCCAGTAGTTCCAGTCTTGAAGAAATCTCAAATGAATCATGTACGATTTTTTTTGATCCTTGACGACACATGCTGAATTGTCTATACTTTTCATCGATAAAAATTTCATATAAATGTTTCAAATTCGTGCAAGACGCAATGCAGAAATGTGGGGATTTATCATGCCCGAACCCAATATCGAAATATTGAGGAAGTTTCATTAACGAAAAGTAGACAGCAATATAAAGAAAATTCGTCAAGGAATTAAAATCGAAACGTGCTTCTGGACCGAATTTAACGTCGTGCGATATATTTGATAGGGGATAAAAATGTTTTATCCTCTCTCAACTCTATTAAAAATCGTAATGTTGGTTTCGTAATGGCCTGATGTCACCACACCGTATGTTTTCCAGGTCCACTCGGGCAGCTGTCCAAGCTCATTCCTTTACCATTGCCTTGAAGCTACACATAACCTCACGTTGTAGTGATAATTCGTTCTTTAGTCGTACGGTAAAGTTGCGGAATAGTCTCCCTGCGAGCGTGTTTCCCGTCAGTTTTGAGCTGTGCAAATTTAAAACAAATCTTCACCGAAAATACTCCATCTTTTTAACCTCTAACTAACTATCACCCATCTTCCAAATCAACACAATGCTCATAAATATAAAAGAAATATCAGCGCTTTCACTGTACAACACAGAAAAAAATTATACCAAATTGTTAAAATAAAATAAATTCGACAGCAATAGTAATGACACCTAAACAGTGGTGTCAATAAATATTTAAATACTATCGAAAACCATCGAGCCAGTGCAAAACTATCGATAGTCACGATACTGTGAAATTATCGTGACTAATTAATATCGTGTAAGGCAATTGCCATGTAAAGCTTCTTGAGAACATAAGCCGTTCGGAGTCGGCATAAAACACGTAGGCCCAGTTCTCGATCATTTGTGATCAAACATTTAATAACACGCACAAAAAAATTGATCAATAGAAGCTAGGTCAAAGTCCTTGCAAGGGCTGAAATGGCCAGTTTATTTTATTTATTTTAAATTAATTTACATATAGTTTTTATTAATTTAATTCGATAGTATCGATAGTGTCATCGATAGTTTGTGAACTCTACAGTTTAGCCTCTGAACGATTCGGCGAATTAAAACAATCATGAATATCTTGAAGTTGTTGTAATTGAGTTAAAAAAGTTAGGCGCTGACCAGAGACCTGCAGCGAGTCATGTTTTTGCGACTTATAGTGATTCATGCAAAATCGAATAGTTATACGTACACATCAAATAACAACCACCACTACCACTCGAAGCACTCTTGCTTCAGAGAGTAAAGGCCCAGTTATAATAGACGTAACGTAATGTGAGCAGTGCGTTCTTTCACTTATTGTTTCAGACAATACTTTCTTATACAAGTGATCATAATAAACGTAACGTAATGTAACGGGACGTAAAGATCCGTTGAATTTCGATTTCTACGTTACTTTACATTACGTCTGTTCAAAGAGCAACTAAACATTGAGGTTAGATTCGATTATTGCGCTATTTTATATTGTTGAACTACGCTTTTTGTTGAGTTTCGTTATTAATGTGATAGTTCTATATATCCACAGCTATGTATGATGAAGTTTTAATTGAACTTGTACGGGAACGTGCAATTATTTACAACAAACAACTGCCTGGTTACTGCCTACTATAATTGATACAACGTTTTCTTACATTACGTCCCGTCCCGATGACAGCTGACAACATTTCGTTACTTTACATTACGTCTATTATAATTGGACCTTAACACATCGTTCATTGTTTGATTCATCAATCAAACGTCATAGTTCAACCTAATACTGACTTCAACATCAAACCTTGTTATAAATCATACCAAATACTCATTGCTCAAACAGAAGTCCATAACTAACGCTCTGTTTCTGCCGCTGTTAGAAGAGTAGAAGAGTTACCACCGAATTTTTTTTAATGAAATAAATATAATTCTTGCCTTTATTTAAGGGAACAGTACACACCTGGATTTTTCAAAAATGAAATTTTTAAAATGCAAATTTTTTTAAGAAAGAACTAGATATCTTTTTGAAACTTTGCATATTTATTTTTATGTAAAAATAGTATACATAAAAATTGTTCGGATTTTTCCAGCGTGTTTTTGGCTGCTGCAGGTTTTTGAAAATAACATCAAAAACGTCTGAAAAAAATAAGAACAGGGTTTTAATTAGCATCAAAGCCGCTATAGATTGAACTAAATAAATTTTTTTGCAAAATTGACAAAATAGCGGCAAAAATACTTTGCCGATCTTTCTATTCGTAGTTAAATCTATAGACTTATGACTATAGACGATCAGTGCAGCATATTTTTTTTATCACGCCTGCCAACTCAAAAAATGTGATTTCTAGAAAAAGCGCTTTAAAGTTTTTGACACCGACCATTCGGCCTAGACGCTATGCGTTTAAAACCTTCGTCATTTAACGTAGAAATTAATTTCTAATTTTATATCATTAAAAATAGATTCTTTGAGGTCTTTTGAACAAAAATCAATCATAAAGAAAATTTGATTTTTTGAAAATTCAGGTGTGTACTGTCCCCTTAAGTTGCAGTAAACATTTCTTTATGGAACTTTGCTGTGCGATTTATGCCATGGTGCAAAAACGAAGACAACACACCTTGCATATAAAGGGAGCTTCTTCAAAAGAAATAATAAGAAGACATATCAATTTAATGAGGTTTGTTTATTTAAACTAAATAAAATAATTATATTCACATACTTCAAAATCATAAAAATCATAAGCATAAAATAAAAAATTTTAAATCAGTCATTAAAATCATCAATAAGTGGTGAACAACTATTGTTAAAGTTATGCATACAAAAATATTTATATTTTTAAATTTTATTTAATTATTTATAAACACGCTGAACTAAATACACGCTACATAAATTAGCGTTTGAATATTTATTTAAAATTAATAAATTCATACAACAAATTATATCGAGCCGAGAAAACCGAATTACATATATTTAAAAGAAATGAACGTGCGTATGAATCGATATTTGTTTATTTGTTTGCTAAGCCAAGCCTGATTTGATTTTTTATTTGATTTTAATTTTCCTAGGGTATTTTATATTTTCAGGTGTTGACAACATATTTTAAACTTACTTAATACGCTTTGATACAGTCAGCAATTGAAAGAATAATGGCGCACTTAACTCCAAAAAATTATATAAAACAAACCCGTTGCTTTTCATATCGTACCGTTATGCATAGTGTTACGACACAATCAATAACATCAGAATAATTCAATAATAAGGTTCAAACTAAAATTCTTAACTTACGCCAAAGCTGGCAACCCTACAAAAGTCACGATAATTCGTTTGAATGCCAATAACATGTTGTACGCAACTTGTCAGAGATAAAGAGATAGGAAACTTAAATTTTGTAACGTCAAAACATATGATTTAATTTTGTTTTATGTACATTGGTGAAACTCATTTATTGTGTACGTGAGTTCACCTCAGATCAGTGTTGCCACGACGATTCTAAAAAAAGTATCTATGAAAAGGTCACAAATGTATAAACTTCAGAAAAAAAGTATCCTCATATTGGAGTAATGAAACGCAATTTTACTAGCTTTAATAACAATATTATTTATTTAATTTGAAGACTAACAAATAGCTTTGTAAAAATGTAATAGTAAGACAGAAAAACATGTACATATATAAAATAATAACATTAAGACCTAGTGCTTGAATATTTTAAGTATTTTTTGGATTTATTTTTTAAAGTAAAAATGATGAACAACGGTATTAAAACTTTAAAAGTATATTGTAACACTCATAAAACAGTTTTAATTATGTTCAAAATGGTGTTAAATGAGAGCCTTTCAAAGAAAGAGCTTCGGCGCAGTTGTTGATATCTACTCTTCTATTAATCTTAAAAATTAAAACCATCATTACTTCATCATTAAAAGCAACATAACTTTGAGGTTGTTTTTTACGTTTAGTGATCTGTTTTTCAACGAGATTTAATCCAAGCTCCTCGATAAAAAGGCGACGACGAATATTATGGTTCGTTTTAGAATTTTTCCAATTCGGGAAAAACGAAAAACGAAATTTTTAAAATGAACGTCACGAATGCATTCAACGCACTAACATCAAGCATGTTACAAAATTTATTTATTTATTTATTTGATTGCTAAATCTTAACAGGTTTTATAGCAAATTTAAAATTATAAAATAAGATATTTAATACAATTCAAAAATAAAAAGTATGATTTTGATTGAAATCATGTATTATTAACAAACTAAAAAGTTTTAATAAATTGCTTAAAGTATATAATTTTATTAAAGTATAAAAAATAACAAAAAAAAGTTAAGTCAAAATCGGTAATATCAGACAGCAAAGCAGGGTTGCGTTTTCAAGACAAACAAGGTCAAGTTAGCAACAATTTTGGTATCTGGCGGAGTCGTGTGACAAACAAGGTCTCATACCCAATAAAACACCACTCCAATAGGTAAATATATAATATATATCGTTCTGTCTTCCTGAAGCCGGTGAGGTCCAGGCTTGACAGGGTGGTTACTCGACAAACTAGGTCAACTTCACCAAACCAATTTTCATAAAATAAAGAAAACCAGTTGCGAACGCAGGCACCAAGACAAACTAGGTCTTATCGACCACTCATATTAATATATTACAAATCGATCTAACGTAGTGTTTCAAGAGGTAAAAAGACCCAAGACACCACGGTACCGTCGACAAGTGTAGTTACAATCATCATGAAGATATAAGGCAATTGAAGATCCCAGGCTTAGGTCCATTCAGATTATTTAGATGTTTATTCAGTAAAATTTTCCATTTTACGCTTAAGTCCATTTATCCATTTAGATTGTTATATTAATGTGTTTACAAATAACCAGTTGCATCAGATATATGTTTGAAAGAACTTTACATAATCATCGACGGTACTGCAGGTAATCTATAATTTTATGTTTGATTGAGTCCATGGATTCACTTAAGGATATAACATCAGATACAAAATTAAAATCACCGCAAGCGGTTCTAAGAGGTTCATTTTGCAAATAATTAGTTCTACAAAAGTTCATGTGGATTAGCTCAAAAGATCTTCTAGGACGAAGAGGAAAATTAAAATATACTTTACTCAATAAATGTGGACTGTTGACATATCCATGTAAAAGTTCTGTAATCCAACAAGCATTTATCATAATTCTCCGATTTTTTAAAGAAGGAAGATTTAAGGCCTTTTCCACATGGAGAAATTGAAAACTAATGCAACTGCAACAAAAGTTGCTAACCAATGTATTTATACCGAAACCTTCACATGAAACAACTTATACTCAACAAGTTTTTAACGCATTCGCAACCAGTTTCATGCAACACGGCGTGCTGCAATTTGAATGGGCGATTTGTTATATTTCCGATTTATGTTGTGTGCTATGAAAATAATTAATCAGTTAATAAATATGAAATAAGTGCAGGAAGTGAAGAAATATCCTTTTTTATCCTCAATTAATTTTTTATATCTATTTAACAAAGCTTCCAATAAATAAGTGCTTGTTTTGTTGTGAATTTTTCAATGTTGCGTTGCGACGTGACTTGCCCATCTGAAAGCGTAGGTTGCAGTTCAGTTTAAAATTGAAGTGTTTTGAAACTTTTTAAGCTGTTGCGTTGCAGTTGCATTAGTTTTCAATTTCTCCATGTGGAAAAGGCCTAAGAGTTGTAACCGATATTCATTAGATGGTAAGTGAAAATCAGTATTACAATAAAGATAGCTTAAGCAAAACAAAAGAAATTGTTTCTGCACTGATTCAATGTCGTCTATGTAACTACCGTATCGTGGGCACCAAACAATTGAAGCGTATTCTAAGATAGGCCGCACTAGAGAAGTGAATAAGGTTTTCGTTATGAATGGATCATTAAACTCTTTTGCCCAACGTTTAATAAATCCTAAAGTACTATTTGCTCTATTTATTATTTTATTTACATGAATATTAAAGCGTAGTTTAGGATAGATTGAAACTCCAAGATCATTGAAAATATCTAAGGACTCCAATGGATAATCACAAATTTTGAAGGTACATTTAATTGGTGGTGATGATCAATGGTGATGATCAAGATGATCAATGTCGGCTTGCAAAAATACAACGTCATTATCATTTTTAAAAGAAAGGAAGAGTTTGACGTCGTCAGCAACCATTAAGATGCTAGAATACATTATGACAGATGGCAAATCGTTTATAAAAAGTAGAAACAGAAGGGGCCCAAGATGACTTCCTTGAGGTACTCCTGAAGTAACAGGAAACTCATGTGATTTCTTGAGCTTAAAAATAACAGACTGTGTTCTATTGCTTAAGTAAGATTCAATCCATTTACCAACGGTATAGGAAATCCAACAAGATGTAATTTTAAGATCAATAATGTGGCTTAATTTTGCGATGCCACGGTAGTTATCAATTAACCCTCCGATGAGTGACAGTTCTGAACTTCACGGCCGTGTGAAAAGGTCCCTACGGACCTTTTTTGTAAATCATGTTTTTTTCATATAAAAAAATTTTTTTTTTTTTATTGTTTATAACTAAATTCTACATACAAAAATAATTTTTTCAATTTTTTTAAGTTTTTTTTTTTGCTTGAATTTTCTTAAGACTATTATAAAAAAGTTTAAAAATTATTGTTGTTGAGCGTGTACTTCTTGTCCCCCGCCCTGTGCGCAAGTGTTGCAGCGATGTAAAAGTGTGCTATGTTCTCCGCAAACAGCGTTGCCGCAGCCGAAGCAGTATGCCCGCGTTTTCCGCTGCCGCCCGTACTCAGAACGGCAAAGGCGACATGACGGTCTACTTGACCTAGCCGCAAACGACGGTGCATTGCCTTCCATCGGTCTTGATAATACCTGAAATGAAAAGAAAAATAAAAAAACAAATAACTATATATTCTTTTCTTGAACGGCCATCGTTGTGTTGCTCTTTTGCAGCTGTAAGTGCCTAGCATTTGATCCATAGTATCAACGCCGCATTTGTTGGCGTTGTAATCTAATATAGCATAGGGCTTCCGCTTCTCGGTTTCCTCGTCAACGAGGCAGGTGTAGTGCATTGTGGAGAGCACGTTCACCACTTTATTTTTTTTCGGCACATATGAGCATAACGCTATATCCCCTTCGTTGAACCCAAATAATGTACCATTGGTGGTGCGCTTCGGGTTCTTCTTGAACTCCTGTGGAATGAATATTTTGTTGTAGTGCACTGTACCAACATATGCGGTCTTCCTCCTCAACAAAATACGCGCCAAGTCAAGAGTGGTAAAGAAATTATCCGCGTATATAGTACGGCCAGCATCTAAATATTTTTCCACAAGATCCAGCACTACGTTCTGCCCTTGGTTTATCTCCCGTTGTTGGTTTGGCAGTTTTCCAGAATATATCATTCCCTTCACAAGATAATAACTCTGTGAGTCGCATAACCACCATACTTTCAAACCATACTTAGCTGGCTTTTACGGAATATATTGTGTGAAGCGGGTGCGGCCTCTGTAAGGGAACAACTGCTCATCAACTGTTAGTGCTTCATGAGGAGTGTAAACTGCTGCCAAGTTATGTTGCAACATTTGCCAAATATCGTCAATAGCCGCAGTTTTGCTGTTGATGAGTCGCTGTTGTCGAGTATTTCCATTGTCGAATCGAATAAATTGCTTTATACACATGAAGCGATCGTACGACAACGCAGCTTTGTATATTGGGCAACGCGTCGCGCCCCATAATTCCATAGCTGGTTCATGGTTTCATCTTGTGAGTCCAGCATACAAAAGAATAGCTACAAAGGCGTCAAACTCTTTCACTGTCACTGGCTTCCACTCCTTTTTCTTCGTGGGATTCGCCAAATTCCATGCAGCTGTAACCTCCCTGCCTTTACGATTTGTTTCACGTAGCACTAAGTGTATTATTTCCTCTGTCATGATTGAACGCATTATTGTATAGGGGTCGTGTATATTTCTTGTTGGTCCTGGTTTCTTTCTTGTGAAGTCGACCACGTTATGATTACGAGTGCGTGATGTTGGTGGTGCTTTTTTACTCCATTGGGTGCCATCTTTACCAATATAGTAACTTTCATTCGTTTCCTGTCCATCATTTTCTTCCTCTTCATCATCGTCGTCATCAGTATCTTCATTTAGCTCGACGTATCCTTCAGTTTCGGCATCTGACTCTTCAGCAGGTTGGTATGTGCGATCTTCATCATCCTCAACTTCATAATTATCAATTGCAGCAATATCAATTTCTTCATCCATAAAATCAGCAAATCTACTATCAGCTGCACGCCTTTCTCCGCAGTCATTTGCTGGTAACGTGTACTACGGCGTACAACAATTTCAGCAACGTCCAAATTACTTGCATCTGCCATATTTATATTTTTGTTTCTATCACACACGATTTTACTCTTCGCTGTCTAAACTTTGACTGATTTGGTTTACGAAACTACAACTTCTTTTATACTCTTTCGTACGTCTACCTAAACTTAAAGACATTAGAGCCCAAACAGAACCAAGGCGGATGTCGGATGGCGGGCCTCTCTCTGCGAAATCCGCTGAGAACACGTCCAGAATATGAGCGGTTGTCGGTTGTCGGATCACGGTTGCATTTTATATTGAGAATGATACAAATTATTTTATATTATGCTTTGAATTCACATGAATGCAACACAGGCACAAAAACAGAATGTCAGATCATAGTAAAAACTAAGAAAATAACACTGAACGTACCCAATCTTTAGCAAAAATATGGCAACATTTAAGTCACTCAGAGAGAGATCCGACACCCGTCAGAGAGAAATTAGAATAGATTCTATTCTGGCGTTTTCCCGTCATGCATTTCTACGGCGATTTCATTTTTGGCGGCTGCATATATTTTCATGTAATTTGTAGCACGGCGAATCCGACAACCGACATCCGCCTTGGTTCTGTTCGGGCTCTTAGGGATGATGATAAAAACAAAAAATTCTAAGAAAAAATACTAAGAACAAAAAATTCTAAGAACTGGTTTATTGCTAGTAGTAAAAAATTAGAATATTGTGCCTTTCCTTGAAAGCAATAAAGTTCATATCTTCGAATTTTTCTTAGAATTTGTTGTTTTTATCATCATCCCTAATGTCTTTGAGTTTAGGTCGTTGTGTTCAGAACAAGTAAATTATGTGTTGAAACAATAAAAAAATTATAATGATGCCCAAAAACATGCATTTATTAGTGAAATTCAGTACAAGGTCCTAAACGGACCTATTCACACGTACTATTCTCACTAAAACCTCAATTACTCCTAAAGTAATGATTCGATCGGCTTGATTTTTTTTCCAAAAGATGCGCAACAAAATACTCTTGGAATACAGAGTAACTTTGGGGGGGGGATTGTAGTGGCCGAAGTAGGAGTAATTTCAGTTTGAAAAGGCAAAAAGGTCCAGGGACCTTCTTATTCATCGGAGGGTTAAAGACCTATTTCCGGATTTATGCAGCGGAATGATAAATGAATGCTTCCAGGCTGCAGGAAAATAGCAGGATTTTAATGATGAAGTAAATAGTAAAGAGATTGGAGTTACTAATTCTTCACAGCAGTATTTTAATATACATGAAGGTATGTTATCAGGAGCACTTTTATATGATGATTTAATATTTTTTAAAAATGATAAGACTGTGTTTGTGTCAATTATTGGGAAATAAATATCCCCAGATTGAATATTGAAAGGATAACTTAAATAATCATAGGACGATGATGAATAAGTCGTCTTGAAAAAGTCAGCAAAAAGATTGCAAATACTATTATCATTATCAGACTCAACAGAATTATGCTTCATAAAAGAAGGATAGGAATCAATCTTACGTTTTGTGTTAACAAAGTTCCAGAAGGATTTAGCATCAGATTTGATGTTTAATTTTACTTTTGTTAAGTAGATATTATAGGATTGTTTGCATAACTGTTGGTAACTGTATTTAATCGAGGTATAGCATCCAAAATCGCATATGTTATGTGTTTTTTGATATTTTTATGGTATTTAGATTTCAAGTTTCTCATTTTTCTTAATTCATTTGTGTACCATACCGGACCCGATGTCAAAGAGGCTTTCCTTTGCGGAACAGCCTTATGAAAACAATCATTGAGCGTTCTATTAAACGCATACACCGCATCATCAAGACTCTGAGAAGATCAACTTTTTGTATTAATATTTAGAATAGATTTCCAGTTTATATTAGACAAGTAATTCTTCAAAATCACGTAGTTTTCTGAAAAAACATTCAGACGAAGGTAAAAATATTCCAGGAATTTCAGAACAGCAGTTCCAAGAATCGTTTGGCAGGTTAAAATCTCCAGTTATTAAAATATGATAATTAGATTGCAGTTTTGAGCAAACTTTACTAATAGAAGCCAAATGTTTGCTATAAACTTCTAAGGTAGAAAGGTGAGGAATATATGAGCATGTAATAAAAAGGCTCATGGAACCAAACATAACATGAACACAACAGAATTCAATGTCCAAGGCTTCTGGAATTAATAACTCTTCAGAGAAATGTGTCGCTTTGACTGCAATCAACACACCCCCGCCTTTAGAGCAAATACCAGGAATGGAGTTTCTATCTTTGCGGTATATGCTAAATTTGTTGCACAGAATTTCAGTATTTAGAGTGTTAGGTTTCAGCCAAGACTCACTAAAAGCAATTATGTTAAAGTGAAGGTTTTGACTCAAAATTAATATATTATTTAGTTTTGTGTTAATGCCACGAACGTTTTGGTAAAGGATAAGGAACTGAAAGCAACAATCTAGTTTTTTGATTCTTGTTAAAAACCGGAAAAGTAGCCAAGGAAGTTGTAGGCCGAGGTCTAGAAATAAATTCATGCACCATCGTATTATCAGGCTAAAACTTTTGATCCAATACCTTGTGAATAAGATCGCCAGGCAAAGATATTTTAAAAGAGGACGTAATGCGCTCGTATGAAAAATTGAATTTGTAAACAGAGATCTTTTTATTTACAACATTCAGCTTAGAGTTTATATAGAATAACACGTCTTCACCGGATGTATCAGCTGCAAAACGAGAAACAAATATAGATTTTGCAGGCTCAATAATCACAAGTTCTTAATGAACAGGGGCTTTGATACTGCTGTTCGATATTTGTTTCGGTATCGGTCCTGTAGAAACCGAAGTAATTTGAGAAGGTGCAGGGACCACATTTGAGGCAATACAAATTTCAGCGTAAGTTTTTTTTGTGCCAGAAATGCGAGGAGAATCAGCATTTTCCTCTATGATTGGTATTGCTTCAACAGAAGGAGAAATCTGATCAGCTGACGCAGCGACCATAGTTGGTGCGATATTATCAGTCATTTGATCAGTATTGACAACTCCAGTTGGTTGATCTTCAAGCTATATGTTCACATTAGGGAAAACAGTTACAGTAGAAGGTAGAACAGTATTATTATTGGGCGATGGCATGGCTATATCAGTAGTTTTAGCTGAACTACGAAGATTTTTGTTTGAACGTTTACGTTTTGGAGAATTGTAAGCTTCATCCATAATTTTAAACTTTTTAAACAAATCTTCGTATTCACTCAGTCTATCTTGTGCTACCTTTAGATCCATAGCCACCTCCAAAAAACCTTTCCGAGATTGTCTAATAAGTTTAAAGATCTCAACGTTTGTAAACCTGCAATCTTCACAGGACCAACAAAGTCCCTTACTTTCGTTGAGTGCATCGAAGATCCTCGCAGTTAACGCTGCACACTTGATATGAAAAAATGAATCACACAACCAACAAGTAACCAGCCGGTCTGATTCACCTTTTACAGCGCAGTTTCGGTTAATTGCAGATAATTTTCAGTTTAATAGAAAGTTTGGAATATAGATGAAAGTAAAAGGAGAAAAATGAACTTAAATGCTTTTAATGAAAAACAAAAACTGTAGAAACTTTGCAGCCCTGATTTTTTAGAACCAACGAATTGAAAAGTTTTATAAGCATTAGAGTTTTTGCGTTAAAACAGATGTAGAAAGAAAATACGATAATTTGCTCTATAGAAACCTGTTTGCGCTAAAAACAAAACAGGAAGAAGGAAAGAAGCAAATTATAAACAAATATACATATATATATATATTTATATTAAAATACCGCCATTAACCACCGATTGACTTTTCGGTTGACACCGATTGACTTTTTGATCCAAACGAAAGCCTACAACGACAAGCAATACACACTTTCTCTCTCGGCAATCCATGCACGACGTGTTTTTGTTCGTCAACACCACAAGCAATGAAATTGAATCATTAAGGGTAGGATGAGAATAAAAAGCAGTATATGGCAATAGATCATTTGGATCATTTTGATAATTTTAATCAGCGGTCGTCAGCGCCTAACTAGACATTTTTTTACACCAACTTCAAGATTTTCAAGATTGACTAGGTAAAACTGGGTCGCTGAATCCGAATCCGTATTATAAAATTTTTAAATAATAGGGTTTCCACCTAATAACATGTATTTTTAAGAGTTTTAAACATCATTTATCAGTGTTAGGGAGTCGCTGATATCGAATCTGAAGTCAGAATTTTAAAATTCAAGATGGTGGATAGGGTTGCCACCTTAATTTTTTTGAATTTTTATGAACTCGGGGCTGGCAAAAAAAATGGTACACCAGAAATGGGTCGCTGAATCCGAATCCGTGGTCAGAATTTCAAAATTTGAAAATTTTGAAATAAAAGGGTTGTCACCTAATAATATGTATTTTTAAGAGTTTTAAACATCATTTATCAGTGATAGGGGGTCGCTGATATCGAATCTGAAGTCAGAATTTTAAAATTCAAGATGGTGGATAGGGTTGCTACCTTAATTTTTTATTTTTACGATTTATTTTTTACTTTAATAAGTAAAAGCAACCCTATTATTTCAAAATATTAGAATTTTTAAATTTTGACCACGGATTCTGATTTAGCAATCCATTTTTGCTATACCTTATTTTTGCCAGCCCCGAATTCATAAAAATACAAAAAATTAAAGTGGCAGCCCTATCCACCATCTTGAATTTTAAAATTCTGAATTCAGATTCTAAATCAGCGACCCCTTAAAACTCTTAAATGATGTTTAAAACTTTTAAAAATACATAATATTAGGTGGCAGCCCTATTTTAAAAAATTACATAATTTTGAAATTCTGACAACGGATTCGGATTCAGCGACCCATTTTTACCTGATGTTCGCACCAGCATCGCATTTGTAAAAATAAAAAAATAGGTGGCAACCCTATTACCCATTTTTATTTTTAAAATTCGGACTTCAGATCAGCAACCTCCTAGCACTGTTAAATAATGATGCGTGACCCATTTTTACCTAGCGTTCGCGCCAGCACCGTATTCGTTCTCCGATATAAATCATCTATTGCCAGTGAACAAGCTTTCGTTGCATTGACTGCAGTGAGCTCTCTGATAACGATATCTTAGATCAACAATATCTATGATCTGCTTTTTATTGCTCTATTATGTTTTGTTCGTCTTCGCTGCAATCACACACATGATTTCTTTGTAGCAAACAAGACAGTGCAGTTTAGTGTGAAATGAACAAATGTTTTGAAGCCGGTTTTAAGTGCACCAACGCAGGGCTCTATTGCACATATAACAATTGCCAATATTGGCTGGAAAAAGCATCTCATCGTGGTTTCATAAAAGTCTTATACCTAAAAAAAGAATTAATAAAGTTATTAAAAATCGGTGTACACTCTAAAAAAATTTATTTCTGTTATTGACCCAAAAAAATACTTTAAACGATTAAAGCGAACCGAACGATTCCGAAAAATTTCGGATCCCTATGAAAAAATTATGATGCATTTTTACACATTTATTAAAGTATTTAATCCCCTGACTCCAACAAAAATTAATAAATGTTGTTTTTAAACAGCGTAATATATATATACACTTTTTTGAGTCATACATTTTTTTTTTATTCTTAAACACTCCTCAATATACCCTCAAACTTTCCAATTAACCACTTCAATAATTTACTCTTGAGAAATGTTTTTAAAATAGATTTTAAGTACTGCTGGCCTTAAGTCATGAACCATGACAAGCTAAACATGACAAGCAGGAATTGTCGTTTAATTTGTCTCTACCTAATGAAAACTTTTTGTGTGACATTTCGAAGTAATAAAATTTACTGATGACTTGCATTTATATGACAATCTTTTTGTTATTTCTTAATTCTTTTTATTCATTGTAAAAATTCAAATTTTAACGGTCGATTTCTTCACTGAGTATCAAATCGGGCTAGTCCGAGTTCTACTCGAATTAGTTCTCGGTTAAAAAAAAAGTAAGTACTCGGTCATTTCTTCACTTATTTGGTACTCGGATCATTTTCAAAAGAGAGTGCTAGGCACTAATACTCGGATCAAGTTTATACCAACCTTTTAAGAAATGGAAAAATTTCCAGATTTAAGCAAGAAACATTCCATAGAACGTAGGAAGCATTTCCTTTCGTTGAACACTAATAGAAACACATGAGTTTATAACAATTTAGATAAATTATCGGCAAGGTGCTGAAGCAGCTTACTAAGGAGTAAGTTTTAATCTAGAATATTGAAGTTTATATGTGATATATTTCCTGTTTTTGTCAAAACTGCGTATGGACCGTGCTTCGTGGTTTGTTGCCGTCATCAAAATTAAAGTCTGTCATGAAAGTCGTTTAAAAGATGGTGAAATTTTTATTTACACTGCCTGCCAAGTGAAGGGGATAAGCATGTCTACTGGTGACTGGTGGAACAGACACGCAATTTTCTTGAAGTAATTGAGATGGAACGAGTAGGCAGTGCTCTTCCAAGGATTTTTTACTAAACGGCCCACTAGAAGGGCTTTAACTCGCCGGGTAGGGTTAAAACTAATTGACCATGCACATTGGACCTAGGCGTTTAAATAGAAACATTTCAAATGCAAAAAGTTTGTTTAAATTATTTTTTATGGCCGATTGCTTTATTCATTATTAAATCGCAGTAGTTATATGAAAAAACCACAAAATAAAAAATTATCTAAAATAATAATTTCAAGTTTTTGTTTTAAAATAACAAATTTTACACTTTGGTGCCGCAGCAAGGTCTTCCAAAGGTTTGCTTGTTGGTGGAATTTTGTATTTTGTCTCTGGAGTCTCGTAGATTTTCTCCTCCTTTTTCTCAGCAACAGAAACATTATCTAGCAATGGTTTCTTGGGACCATCATCAGACCATCGACAGAGAGAATATACAAACGAGAGAAGGCATCGAAACGTTAACAGAACGTTAACATTAATCCAACGATCCGAATATTAATACGGTTCGAACAATTGGTTGCCAGCAACACAGACTCTGCCAGCAGAAGAAAAAAAACCACCAGCAAATGCGAAACAAGCAACAACGAAAAACAAAACAAATACACCAATTGAACTTTATGAATGAATTGGAAAAAAATTAATAAACACTATTTGTACTGCTACTTATTGGTATGTTTGTGTGTTTATGCAGAAGTTGTTTTGTTCTTTGCTTGACGTTGTTGTTATGCTCTATTTTATTCTCTTGATCGTGTTTCAGACATTTTTCTTGTTTGGCTGAGCTGAAATAAAAGATATTGGCCAATTTGTGCTGCTTCTTCACTAAGCCCAATATAAAACAAGTGAATGTCGTTAATTTTTATTAAATGATGTTTCAGAAAACATTTCAATGGCAATTTATTGAAATTTTTTTCAAATTTGAATTTTTAAGATTTTTTTCACTAAATAAGAAAAAAATTAAATTATTTCAAAAATTAAAATATCAAAACTCTGTTAATTTTTATCCGATTTTTATTTTGTATAGCTCATCTTTTGGGACAATTCAAATCCAAATGAAGTGCTTACCAGTTTTATGCACAAAATAAGGCTTTATGTGCAAAAAATAGAGAAATATATAAAAAGTCCAAAAATTTTCATATGTTTTTCAATTTACAACAAAAAGATCAACTCGCGGTAATTTAGCGCACTCCTATCGAACTCATATGCTGGTTTTTATTGCAAACGTCACGTTTTTAAAAAGTCATCATTTAATTTTGAAAAATTTTAATTTTTCATACAAATGCATGGATAAATTAGAATTTTACAAAACATGGATAAAATATATGAGGTAAAATATTAAAATATATATGAATGTACATAGAGAGATAAAATATACAACATTAGTATAGATAAATAAAATATATATTCGCTATTTCGCGCATTGAAATAATTTGTTAAGCCATAACGACATTCACTTGTTTCATATTTGGCTTAGTTAAGAAACAGCACAAACTGGCCAATTTCTTTTGTTTCAGCTCAGCCAAACAAGAAAAATATCGGAAACACGATCAAAAGCATAAAATAGAGCATAACAACAACGTCAAGCAAAGAACAAAACAAATTCTGCATAAACACACAAACATACCAATAAGTAGCAGTATAAATTGTTTATTCATAAAATTCAATTGGAGTATTTGTTTTGTTTTTCGTTTTGCTTGTCTAGCATTTGGTATTGCTTTTTTTCTTTTCGTCGCCTCTGCTGGCAGAGTCTGTGTTGCTGGCAGCACACGCTGTCAACCAAATGTTCGAACCGTATTAATATTTGGATCGTTGGATTTATGTTAACGTTCTGTTAATGTTTCGATGCCTGCTCTCCTTTATATATTCTCTCTGCCATCGACGAACTTTATAGATATTGCACGTTGACCACGCAACTTGTCAGCGACTACAACCTCACAACCCTTTAATACAGACTCCATAATAAAACGGAGCGCACCATAGTAAGCGCGACGCACAGCCAATCCACCGGTAAGTTTGCAGCGCAGCAACTCGGCTTGAGCAATAGCGCAAACACCAGGGGCATAGAGAACAGAGAACTGCACAAGCCGGCTTGAAGTCTATTTCAAGCGCTTGCTTAAAATACAAGTTCAAGCTAGCTTGAGCTTGATAATTTTGAATCAAGCAAAGCTTGTAATTGAATATAAATAAGCCCACGCACAGCTTGCACCTATTCTAGCTTACAAGCGAACGGCACGAAGTTTCAAGCAATGGAAAGCTTGATGCCCTTCGGCAAAAGCTTGTAAGCCTCGCAAGTATCCAAATTATTGAATTAAAGCAAGTATCCAAAAATTCAATGAGCTTCATTAGAGAGAGCTTAAGCGTAATAGGACTTTTAAGGATTCTGTGGACTCCGTGGTGTGAAGTTTTAGGATAAATGATTTCGAAGATGCTGTCAAACTGTAAAATATAAGATGGCGGATAGAGTTGCCACCTAGATTTTTTTTTATTTTTGCGAATTCTTGTAATTTTGATATTCTGACAACGGATTTGATTTCGAATATTTTGTCACAGTTTTAAAATTTAAGATGGAGGTTAGGGTTGCCACCTAAATTTTTACCACAGTATTGCCACCTAATAATATGTACTTTTAAAAGTTTTAAACATCATTTATCAGTGTTAAGGGGTCGCTGATTTCGAATCTAAGGTCAGAATTTTAAAATTCAAGATGGTGGATAGGGTTGCCACCTTAATTTTTTTTAGTTTTATGAATTCGGGGCTGGCAAAAAAAAAATGGTACACCAAAAATGGGTCGCTGAATCCGAATCCGTCGTCAGAATTTCAAAATTATAAAATTTTGAAATAATAGGGTTGCCACCTAATAATATATCTTTTCAACAGTTTTAAACGTCATTTATTAGTGTTAAGGGGTCGCTGATTTCGAATCTAAAGTCAGAATTTTAAAATTCAAGATGGTGGATAGGGTTGCCACCTTTATTTTTTTTAGTTTTATGAATTCGGGGCTGGCAAAAAAAATGGTACACCAAAAATGGGTCGCTGAATCCGAATCGTCGTCAGAATTTCAAAATTATAAAATTTTGAAATAATAGGGTTGCCACCTAATAATATGTCTTTTTAAGAGTTTTAAACATAATATTAACACTAATAAATGATTTTTAAAACTGTTGAAAAGATATATTATTAGGTGGCAACCCTATTATTTCAAAATTTTATAATTTTGAAATTCTGACGACGATTCGGATTCAG
This sequence comes from Dichetophora obliterata, assembly GCA_963920525.1. NCBI lineage: Eukaryota > Metazoa > Arthropoda > Insecta > Diptera > Sciomyzidae > Dichetophora > Dichetophora obliterata. The sequence continues at coordinate 176,230,595 of OY986437.1, read as the reverse complement.
CGACCCATTTTTGGTGTACCATTTTTTTTTTGCCAGCCCCGAATTCATAAAACTAAAAAAAATAAAGGTGGCAACCCTATCCACCATCTTGAATTTTAAAATTCTGACCTTAGATTCGAAATCAGCGACCCCTTAGCACTAATAAATGACGTTTAAAACTCTTAAAAAGACATATTATTAGGTGGCAACCCTATTATTTCAAAATTTTATAATTTTGAAATTCTGACGACGGATTCGGATTCAGCGACCCATTTTTGGTGTACCATTTTTTTTTTGCCAGCCCCGAATTCATAAAACTAAAAAAAATTAAGGTGGCAACCCTATCCACCATCTTGAATTTTAAAATTCTGACCTTAGATTCGAAATCAGCGACCCCTTAACACTGATAAATGATGTTTAAAACTTTTAAAAGTACATATTATTAGGTGGCAATACTGTGGTAAAAATTTAGGTGGCAACCCTAACCTCCATCTTAAATTTTAAAACTGTGACAAAATATTCGAAATCAAATCCGTTGTCAGAATATCAAAATTACAAGAATTCGCAAAAATAAAAAAAAATCTAGGTGGCAACTCTATCCGCCATCTTATATTTTACAGTTTGACAGCATCTTCGAAATCATTTATCCTAAAACTTCACACCACGGAGTCCACAGAATCCTTAAAAGTCCTATTACGTTTAAGCTCTCTCTAAAGAAGCTCATTGAATTTTTGGATACTTGCTTTAATTCAATAATTTGGATACTTGCGAGGCTTACAAGCTTTTGCCGATCGTTTTAAGCTTTTCAACTTTCCACCCGACAAAGTAAGCCGAAACAAGCCAAGCCAACGAGCAAGCATGAATATGGCTTGTATCTGTTTGGTATTTTTGCAAGCTGGCTAAAGCTTGCTTTTTCAAGCTTGGATACGTGCTTGAATTTAAGTACTTGAAAAAGCTTGAACTTCAAGTAGGCTTGTGCAGTTCTCTGATAGAGAATATATAAACGAGAGAAGTCATAGAAACATTAACAGAACATTAACATAAATCCAACGATCCGAATATTAATACGGTTCGAACAATTGGTTGCCAGCTTGTGCTGCCAGCAACATAGACTCTGCCAAAAGAGAAAAAACCACCACCACCAAATGCGAGACAAGCAACAACGAAAAACAAAACAAATACACCAATTGAATTTTATGAATGAATTGGAAAAAAATTAACAAACAATTTGTACTGCTACTTATTGGTATGTTTGTGTGTTTATGCAGAATTTGTTTTTTTCTTTGCTTGACGTTGTTGTTATGCTCTATTTTATGCTTTTGATCGTGTTTCCGATATTTTTCTTGTTTGACTGAGCTGAAATAAAAGAAATTGGCCAATTTGTGCTGTTTCTTAACTAAGCCAAATATGAAACAAGTGAATGTCGTTATGGCTTAACAAATGATTTCAATGAGCGAAATAGCGAATATATATTTTATTTATCTATACTTATGTTACATATTTTATCTTTCTATGTATGTATATATTTTAATATTTTATCTATACATATTTTATCCATGTTTTGTAAAATACTAATTTATCTACAATCTTCAGGCCATGCATTTGTATGAAAAATTAAAATTTTTCGAAAATTAAAATTATGACTTTTTAAAAACGTGACGTTTGCAATAAAAACCAGCATATGAGTTCGATAGGAGTGCGCTAAATTACCGCGAGTTGATATTTTTGTTGTAAATTGAAAAACATGAAAATTTTTGGACTTTTTATATATTTCTCTATTTTTTGCACATAAAGCCTTATTTTGTGCATAAAATTGGTATGCACTTCATTTGTTATTAAATTGCCCCTAAAGATGAGCTATAAAACATACAAATCGGATTAAAAATTCCAGAGTTTTGATATATTAATTTTTGAAATAATTTCATTTTTTTCTTATTTAGTAAAAATAAATCTAAAAAATTCATATTTGAAAAAATTGCAATAAACTGCTATTGAAATGTTTTCTGAAACAGCATTTAATAAAAAAACAAAAAAATTATGTGATTACGTTGAATAACTTGGTCGTTATTAAATTTTTTACTAGAAGTGTAACATTTTGTAAATTTCGAGTTGGAGTATTTTAACCAAAAAAACTTAAAAAAGCAAAATTTAAAAATTCACGGTTGGCTAAAGCATAGTCTTAAGCTTTTTCAAGCAAAGAATTACAAAAACCAAAATTCGAATAAAAAAGTTATAGCTGTTGAAACTTGGTGTTTTTTTTTTCAAAAATGCTCAAAGTTTTTAGCATTTCGAACACAAAAAAATGTATAAAAAATTGATATAATTATGTTTCTTATTTAAAATGGCTTCAACAATATAAAAATAAATTCTCTGATTTTAGTTTGAAGAAATTTTGGAGTTCCAGGGCTACTAACATATCAGACCCTGGTTTAAAGGTAAGAAATATTAGAACTACCCCAAAAACCTACCAATTTTATTGTATGTTTGTGTGTCTATGCAGAATTTGTTTTGTTTTTTGCTTGACGTTGTTGTTATGATATATTTTATGCTTTTGATCGTGTTTCAAATTTTTCTTGTTTGGTTACGTAGAGCTGAAATGAAAAAAATTTGCCATTTGTGCAGTTTCTTTAAAATTATTTTGGTCTTAGTTTAGCTTAGCCATTCAAATGGTTAAAGAAAAAAAAAATAAAAAAATAAAATACAGAACTATATGTAACACTTTTTTTTTTGACACCGTCTCATGATTTTTTGTGTTTAAGACATATTAATTTTGGAAAAGACTTTTCAAAATAAAATTTATTGTTTTAATTATTTTTAAACTAATCATTAAGCTGATCCACGTGTTTTACTTTTTATTGGAGAGTTTTTTTCGGATATTATTACAAATATAACCCGCTTATGAAAAGCACCGTTCTGATTCTATGCTAGATGTAAAAATAGTTGTGCTCCAATTTGTTAGTTTCGATCACGATTGCCTTCACAAAAAAAAAATGTATTTCCTTAGTCGAATATCTGACCATTTTTAAATACTTAGCTTACTTCCCGATGTTGCAATTCTTCTATGACTTTGCAAAGTGTTTGCACCAGTGAGTCACATTCATCGTTCTAACAATCTTTTTGAATTTATGACTCAAAAAATTGTAATGGCCTTACCAATAGTCATTTTAAGGTCGACTCTAAATTTAGTGTATGTGAAGTGTATATTTATCCTAAAAGTAAAACAAAAATACATAGTTAAAAAGTAGAGCGATTACGATTAAGTGCAAAAATGTTAAAAATTCATCTTACGAGCTTCTGAATAGAAGCCGACAGACAATATAGTTTTTGATGCATTATATTTTATAAACAAACTACCTTAGTCCATGCATAATGATAAATGGACTCACTGTAGTTTTTAATAGACTTAAGGAATTTATTTGCAGAGTAGATTTCTAAAATTTTCCTGCTATAGTTTCTCATATTGTCCAAACGGAAACTTTGATAAATAAGAAGGTAGACCATTCACGAATAGTTTTAACCTTTAATTCGAACATAGCATCATTCTCGTTTTATTGCGATAAAAAATTATATGCCAGAAACTAAACTGAAAAAATGATTGCGGATAATTTCATAACTAATTTCTCTCTTGGATCGGTGTTATTATAGAGTTGCAATCTTTTTGGTTCAATCTTCTAAGCAAAGTAGATTTTATCTGAAGCTCCTGGAAGATATCATTAACAAAGGATATCATTGAGAGCAGTGTAAAAATTAAACTATAATTAAACTATATACTATAATAATTTTTTAGCTTAATAATTTCTAAATAAGTAATATATTCTTTAAGTTTTTGATTTTATTACAATATCTAGCTACAGGATGCCTGATTAAATTTTAATCACATACATTTTTCCTATCAGAATAATATAAGCAATTAGTCGACCATTCAGAACAGCAAAACTTTCCATTGCATTGTCCCGATGATGCTAAAGCAATGAATTCCTCAAGCTTTTCCTCAAAATAACATTAATAATAAAGTTATGAATTTTTTAAAATTAGTCTCCAAGGCAAAAGTCACGAAAATCTCAAACTTTTAACGCCCTCTATTTAAAAAAAAAACATCCTCGAACACGTGTCTCTTTTATAGAGCCCGTAAAAAAATTTCATTCAAATTAAAAATGTGGCGGTCAGAATGGTGTTCGGTTTGTTAAAGAATGACCCAAAAGGATGATGAATAAGCACAAAACAACCAATATAAAATATTTAATTTATAAGATTAACTGAATTAAGTTTTACTAAAAAACATTTTCAGTTAAAGATATTATCAATTTGAATATAAACGTACTTATTAAATATATACGTACTTAATATTATTTATAGTACTTATTAAATGTATGTAAAAAAAATTACCCAAAGAAATGAAATTTTTTATTAAAAACAAAATGCATATAAAAAATTTTTGAGGAATTTTAGAAGAATTGCAACATCGGGAAGTAAGGTAAGTATTTCAAAATGGTCAGATATTCTGACTTAGGAAATACATTTTTTTTTGTGGTGAAGGCAATCGTGATTGAAACTAACAAATTGGAGTACAACTATTTCTACATCTAGCATAGAATCAGAACGGTGCTTTTCATAAGAGGGTTATATTTGTAATAATATCCGAACAAAACTCTCCAATAAAAAATAAAACTCGTGGATCAGCTTAATGATTACTTTAAGAATAATTAAAACAATAAATTTTATTTTGAAAAGTCTTTTCCAAAATTAATATGTCTTAAACACAAAAAATCATGAAGACGGTGTCCAAAAAAAAGTGTTACATATAGTTATACCTTTAACTGTTCTGTATTTTATTTTTTTATATTTTTTGTTCTTTAACCATTTCAATGGCTAAGCTAAACTAAGACCAAAATAATTTTTAAGAAACAGCACAAATGGCAAATTTTTTTCATTTCAGCTCTCCGTAACCAAACAAGAAAAATTTGAAACACGATCAAAAGCATAAAATATATCATAACAACAACGTCAAGCAAAAAACAAAACAAATTCTGCATAGACACACAAACATACAATAAAATTGGTAGGTTTTTGGGGTAGTTCTAATATTTCTTACCTTTAAACCAGGGTCTGATATGTTAGTAGCCCTGGAACTCCAAAATTTCTTCAAACTAAAATCAGAGAATTTATTTTTATATTGTTGAAGCCATTTTAAATAAGAAACATAATTATATCAATTTTTTATAAATTTTTTTGTGTTCGAAATGCCAAAAACTTTGAGAATTTTTGAAAAAAATAGCAAGTTTCAACAGCTATAACTTTTTTATTCGAATTTTGGTTTTTGTAATTTTTTGCTTGAAAAAGCTTAAGACTATGCTTTAGCCAACCGTGAATTTTTAAATTTTCCATTTTTGAAATTTTTTTGGTAAAAATACTCCAACTCGAAATTCACAAAATGTTATACTTCTAGTAAAAAATTTAATAACGACCAAGTTATTCAACGTAATCACATAATTTTTTTGTTTTTTTATTGAATGCTGTTTCAGAAAACATTTCAATAGCAGTTTATTGCAATTTTTTCAAATTTGAATTTTTTAGTTTTATTGTTACTAAATAAGAAAAAAAAATGAAATTATTTCAAAAATAAAAATATCAAAGCTCTGATAAATTTTATCCGATTTTTATGTTATGTAGCTCATCTTTAGGGGCAATTCAATAACAAATGAAGTGCATACCAATTTTATGCACAAAATATGGCTTTATGTGCAAAAAATAGAGAAATATATAAAAAGTCCAAAAATTTTCATGTTTTTCAATTTACAACAAAAATATCAACTCGCGGTAATTTAGCGCACTCCTATTGAACTCATATGCTGGTTTTTATTGCAAACGTCACGTTTTTAAAAAGTCATAATTTTAATTTTCGAAAAATTTTAATTTTTCATACAAAGGCATGGCCAGAAGATTGTAGATAAATTAGAATTTTACAAAACATGGATAAAATATATAAAGATAAAATATTAAAATATATACATTAAAAGATAAAATATATAACATAAGTATAGATAAATAAAATATATATTCGCTATTTCGCGCATTGAAATAATTTGTTAAGCCATAACGACATTCACTTGTTTCATATTTGGCTTAGTGAAGAAGCAGCACAATTTGGCCAATTTCTTTTATTTCAGCTCAGTCAAACAAGAAAAATATCGGAAACACGATCAAAAGCATAATATAGAGCATAAAAACAACGTCAAGCAAAAAACAAAACAAATTCTGCATAAACACACAAACATACCAATAAGTAGCAGTACAAATAGTGTTTTTTCGTTGTTGCTTGTCTCGCATTTGGTGGTTTTTTTTTCTTCTGCTGGCAGAGTCTGTGTTGCTGGCAGCACACGCTATCAACCAATTGTTCGAACCGTATTAATATTCGGATCGTTGGATTTCTGTTAACGTTCTATTAATGTTTCTATGACTTCTCTCGTTTATATATTCTCTCTGTAGTCGGGTTCAAAATTCTGTACCATTGCAGTTAACTCTCGAATGAGACGTCCCTTCTCTGCCAAAACTTGCTGAGTTTTGGTTGCCATGATGATGATTTCAGTGCGCAATGGTGTGACACGCACCTCAACTTCGGAGTAACTATCTTCATTAAGTTTGAGAGTGAGGAACTCGTTAAATTCAGCCTTTAAGAAGCCATCGGGATAATTTTTGTTTTGGAATGTAAATTTTTAATATTATCATAACTTACCCAGAACGTAGTTAAAATAATCTTTATATATATAAAAATGGATGTATGTATGTGGGTATGTGGATATATCACGTATAGACTCCAAAACCGCTGAACCCATCTTTATGAAATTTTCAGGGAAACTGAAGCCACATCTTGAGTGTGCTGCTGTGAGGTTTGGTAATGATTAGACGAGGGGTGTGATACCTCCCATACAAGCCAAATTGGCGCTACCGACCACAAACTAAAAATAGGATATATATCAGACGATTACGATCGTAAAAAACTAAGATTTAGTAATATTGCTCAGATGGTTACTGACGGTAACTGTACAAAAACTGTCGGTTCTGTCGCAATATATATATATGCGCCCACTTTTCGAAATCATGGCAATTCCAGAGTTCTACATATTTTTATACTGAAACATGCTGTGTAGGTGCTCCATAAGGCGGACACTTTATTTAAATGTTTTCACGCCCACTTTTACGCCTACAAATCAATATCTTTATAAGAGTGGGGCGATAAGTATGGAAGGAAAAAAGTGTTAATGGGAGCTTCGCGTTTCTGATTCTTGGGATTGTACTGAGCAAAAAAGTCCACTAGACCATACGTCTACGGTGAAAATCGAGCTTCCAGATTTTGACTTGCAGTTTTTTCTCAGACTTTTGTCACGTTTTTTTTTTATATTTTGGCCTATAACAGCCCAAATTTTGTCTTAGTAAGACAAAAACTCAATGATTTGGCTTTCTTAGTATTGGATCGAAAATCTCAATGGTTTGGCTGTTATAGGCCAAAATATCAAAAAAAACGTGAAAAAAGTCTTAGAAACAACTGCAAGTCAAAATCTGGAAGCTCGGTTTTCACCAGTAGCGTAACTATATTTTGTGCGCCCGCCCGCAGTTTTCTAATAGCGCCCCGCTATTTACTTAAAGAGTAAAACTATGTTATTAGTAACACTATGTTAGGTTACTAGAAGCGTAGGAGAAAACAAGAAAACTCTTGACAAAAAAAAAGAGAACAAGAAGAGACTTTTTTAATTCAATAGTCATCATTAGAGAGGATAAAAATGTGCACGATAAAACTTGATTTATGCGCATTAAAAAGTACGAAAAATCGAAAATATGCTCGATGAATTTAAAAATATGCTTGATAAAAATACTTTAAGAGAAAAATAAAACAAAATTGTACATATTTTGGAACGGAATATATATTTCCAATCTTATAAATGTTTGGAATAACATTTGCTTTAAGCGTTTTAATATGTTGAATTTCTGACGTATACCTATATAAAGTAAAAAAAGCCCTGTTTTTTAAATAAAGGTAAAAACTTAAAAATAATATTAATTTATACGGAGCAACTTCGTTTTCAGTCTTTTTATTACTATTGAATTAACTTTAAAAAAAAAACAATATAAAATGCAGTTAAACATTTTTCAAATTTTAGAATGATAATAAACTACCAAGTGCTGCTATAAATTCTCCATTGAAAAATTTCTACGTTTTTCAGTTACAAACTATGAATATGCAGAGAAACTACGTTCAGCATCGCAAGACGTTGACGGGCAATATCTAAGGTTTGATAATTCTTCGAGCGAATGTTTACTCGCATACTCACCAAAAACTTGTTTGTTTTTAAACAAAATTTTTTCGAAGACTTTATGTCTTTAAATCCTACACTACGATGCAATATGCAAATACATATTTTTATCCTCTCTAGTATTCATTTATTACAACAGTTATATATTAAAAATATCTTATTTTATAAATAAATTTATATTTTATTTTAATGGAATTTGTTAAAAAAAAAGCAATAACGTAAAAAATACTTTTTATAATATCAAATATAATACAATTTATATAATAAAATATTATAAGATATAAACTAACTAAAAGTTTGAAAAATGAGATCAATAATTTTCCTTTTGGTGAAATGATAAATTTAAGGATTAAATTTAAGGTACAATTATTACAGTGTGTAGCTCTATAAAAAACACCTTTTTTACTAATTTTTGTTATATAGTATTATTAATTTTACTGATTCAAATATCTTACATAATGAAGAATTATTCATGAGGAAATAAAAAAAAAGTTTTTTTTGTCTTCATAGTTGTTGTTAATATCCTACAGCGCGTTGAAGTTAGCGTGTTTAAAAAATTGTTACAATTGACTTCTCGTCTCCAGCATTTACAAAGCTTTTGAAAGTAAAAAATCAAAGTGCATTCCTGAATTAAGGGTTACCGTTGAGCACTCAACCTATGCAAATAAATAAAAAATGGCACACGTTGAAAAATAAAATGTTCAAAAAACCCCCTTTTTTGCCATAAAAAAAAAGATATGTTTTTTGGCTTTTTATAGGTCTAGTCTATAAAGATCTAGTCCATAACAGAGTCTATAAAGATCACAATGAATCAAGATTCATCGAAATCGATCAAGTAGAACTCCAGATATCTTAGAAGCCAATTCGAAAAACCTTGTTTCGAGAAAAACGCGATTAAAGATTCTTGAATATTACGCGATATGCGAATACAATATATGTGACCTTCTCCGAGAAAAGGGACCTAGTGTGTCAAAAAAGGGTTTGGACTTAAGAGTGGATTCTGGTACCTAGATGGGTGTAGAATAAGATGATATGAGTTAGATTTCTGATAAAATTTCTTTACCCCATAAAAACGTACAAAACGAACTTGGGAAAATCGATAAAAATGCGTTATGAAACTTCAAATGCGTTTTTCTCAAAACTTCATTTTCACACACTAGGTCCCTTTTCTCGGAGAAGGTCACATATGTTATAACTTTTTTCTAATTGATATTTTTTTCTAAAATTTTGTACACGTATTCTTAAGACCTTACAGAACAATATTACAACGAAAAACAAAAATTGATTTTTAATTTTTTACACACTGTAATAGTACCCTTAATGTTTTGTATTTAACATTACCTGTTAATTAAAGATTAGGACTGACGTCACAAACTTGCTGAAAATATGAGAGCTAACGGGTAAATCCCGACTTCGACCATAATCGAGTTTTGCCAAACAAAGGTGACTCAAAAAAATCGGATTTTTTCACGTCGATTATTGCACCTTGAGAAATCGTAGGTACGTGACTTAAATTTTATTTAAGCACATATTATTAAATTATTTTTCATTTATTGTTGTTAATTTTTAACAATAATAATTTTCGAAGGAAATAAATAATTTGGTATATCTTAATTTTTTTTGGAAACAAACGTCGCACAGTGTAACGTCCCCATTCTTGGTCAAAAAGAGAAGGAGTGTCGTAGAGCTATGAGAATTGGCACGAATATCTTTCTTGGCAAAATTTAGAAATGTTGAAAAAGTTATACAAATTCACCCTCTGCCACACCCACCTCCCATATAAACGAAACCCATTTTTACCTGAAACTTCATTAAGTCTTGTTTCAAAACAGCGAAATTTGCTACATCAATTTCTTTTGTGATTATAGATAAATGGAAAATTAAATAGGCGAATGCCACTCCCATTAATCATATTTTAGAAACTCAGCCTTGAAAAATACTACCAACACAAGTTAACAACGTTTTTGTTTAAATTTGTAAGCTTTTTCAGGCTGTAATCAGCAAGGAAATTTTGAGTTGTTTTGTGTTTGTGTAAGTCAAATTTTTAAAAGTAATCAACTGCCATACATCAAATACATCTCAAATTTTATCTAAACAGGTCACTATAAGAAAAGTGTTAGCAAGAAATTTTTTGGATTTGGTGTAACGCAGTTCTAATAATTTTTTCATGAAATACTATAGTCAATCTTTTTCAAAATTATTTTTAAACATTTTTAAAAATTGAATATTTAAAAATTTGTATCCCGCTTTTAGTGTTTACTTTTATGATAATATTCAAACCATATGTTAAAAATGTAAGCAAAAACAGTAATTTGCGAGACATAAGAAATTTAAATTTTATTTTGATACACAAAAAAAATTAGATTAAATAAAATGTGAATGACAAGAAAAATTAAATTTTTAAAAAATGGAACTTTTTTTTTTGATATTTTGGTCTATAACAGCCAAACCATTGAGATTTTTGTCTTAGTATTGGATTTAGTATTGCAAATATCCAAAAAAAGCGTGACAAAAGTCTGAGAAAAAACTGCAAGTCAAAATCTGGAAGCTCGATTTTCACCGTGGACGTATGGTCTAATGGACTTTTTTGCTCACTACAATCCCAAGAATCAGAAACGCGAAGAGCCCATTAACACTTTTTCCTTCCATACCAATCGCCCCACTTTAATCGATTTACTATATTTTCGGCCGCTTATTTTACACTGTGTGTCGTTCTCCACATAATTTATAATTTTCATCAAGGGACTATGCCCCTGGCATAGTTGCGCGCGCCCTCGTTTTACCCCACTGGTTTTCACCGTATGGTCTAGTGGACTTTTTTGCTCAGTACAATCCCAAGAATCAGAAAGATATTCAAATCGCCCCACCCTAATCTATATATAAGAAGCATAACGATGTGTGTAGGTCTGTGTGATGCGTATAGACTCCAAAACTACTGAACCGATTGACCTGAAATTATGGCAGACGATTTGTGTCAGGTTCGAGATGGTTGAGGGAAAAAGTTGCCACACCCCCTTTTACCGCCCACAAATCAAAAAATGTTATATTTCAGTCGGTTTGGGTCGTATAAGGCTAAACTTTTGTAATGTAGTTTGTACGGTTACTGTCGACAGCTGTACTAAAAATGGGTTTCCACGCATCTTTTTACAGCCTACAAATCAATGAAAATGCTTTATTTCAGACGGTTTTGGTCGTATAAGACTTTAATTTAGTAATTTGGTTTGTGTGGTTACTGTCAGAAACTGTACAAAAGATCGGTTACTAGCTCACTTTTTCCGCCGACAAATGAGTGAAAATGCTTTATTTCAAACAGTTTTGGCCGTATAAGACAAACATTTGGTACTTAAGTTTGTATGGTTACTTTCGGCAACTGTACTAAAAATGGGCGTTTCCGCTATATAGCCACACCCACTTTTTGATAAAGCTTAAAAATTGGACACTAGGTCGATTGATCTAAAATTTTGGCTTAGTTTGCATGGTTTCTGTCAGCAACTGTACTAAAAATTGGTTTTTACGCCCCCTTTTTACCGCCCACAAACCAATGAAAATGTTTTATTTCAACAGTTTGGGTCGTATTAGACAAAAATTTTGAAATTTAGTTCATATGGTTACTCTCGGCAAGTGCACTAAAAATGGGCCTGTCCCACTTTAGTTAAACTTATTTTTCGGGGGGTCAGCGTGGAGTGAAGCAAAGTGCACCAGACTTAAGCTAAATTGGGCCGGAAATTTGGCAGTCAATTTGTTTTGAGTACGAGATGGTTTCAAATTGTCAAAACAAAGTTCTATTTTTTTATGTGAAAAAATAAAAAGAGCGTAAGACCGAGTTTTAAGATTGCTAGACTTCCGATTTTGGTGTTCCAGCTAAAACTCAATATCAGCTAGAACCGAGTTTCAAATTGAAGTTTTTTTGCCTTAGATTTCCGTGAAGAAATGAGTTAGTACTCGGGAGAGAACTACAAATTGGTCTAATACTCGGTCTAGCATTAAAACACTGTGAAGAAATCGGTCGTAAAAGATTTTAAAATGGTTTTTAAAATTTAAAATTTTTAACTCTAAAGAAAAAATGAATCACCTCTTCTTTTCTCAATTCGCAAAATTATATCTATATTCAAAATGGCAACTAAAGATCAGCAAGCCGTTTCGATAATTCTCCCTTTTCATCGAAAAATGAAAATTATCGGAACAGGGATGATACACATGAAGTGTGCAGGGCTGACATGCTTAGGGTGTTCACACGAGACTACAACATCTCGGTCAATCTGACCAATAAGATCGGCTCGATCCTTTTTTTTTTTTAAACAATATTTGAACATATGTGACTTACAGTCAGCAAAAAAAAAAGTTGTACACTAACTGAATTCAGACAAATTGAAAAACAATGTGAAAAGTATGAAGTGAATGTACATTTATTATATATCATATAAAAGCTTGAGATCCATTCTATAACATGTATTAAAAATTATTTCCGTATTATTTATACTTCTCGAAAAACATAACAAAAGCAAAAATATTAAAATTTCACTAAGCAAAAAAAAAAAACTTGTACACTAAGAAAAAACTTTAAAATATTCAAGTAAATACGAAATTTTATGATTTATTAATATTTTGTATGGTGTCCTTTGGCGTTTTTTACAGCTAGGAGCCTATTTGGCATCGAGTGGACCAGATTTTTCGTCACTTCTCCAGGAATTGAATCCCATATTTCCATCAAGGCCTTTTTAAGGGTTTCTTTGCTAGAAATATGATAGTCCTTTAATTTTGTTTTCATAAATGCCCAGAGATGCTCAATTGGATTTAAGTCCGGGCTCTGTGGAGGGTGGGGAAGCCATTTTTTTAGTGTTGTAAAGCAACCATTCTTTAACAATATGGGCCGAGTGCTTTGGGTCATTGTCTTGGACAAACACAAATCCATTCTCCAACCCCATTTTTGGGGCGGATTGTGCCAAATTATTCTTTAAAATATTTAAACAGTCTGTTTTATTCATGTTTCCTTCAACAAATACGAGATTTCCAACGCCATTTGCACCCATTGCACCCCAGACCATCACATTACCACCTCCGTGTTTCGCCGTATGCGTAACATTACGCTGATTTAAAGCTTCTCCTTTATTTCTCCATACCTAACATCGTCCGTCAGAGGTAAATAAATTAAATTTGGACTCATCGGTTAACATAACTTTATCCCAGAATATATTGTCTTTGTCTAAAAACTGATTAGCATAGTCCAAGCGCTTTTTAACATATGCTTTAGAGAGAAGTGGTTTTTTTCTAGGTGCGTGTGCATGTAGTCCTTCCGAATGCAGGAAATTTCTTATGGTTTGTGGAGTGACATCAACAATATTGATACTTTTAAGCTCTTTTACGATCTGAACGGCGGAAACTTTTGAATCTTTTTTAACAAATTTGACTATTTTCCGTTTAATTTGGGGAGTATTAGTCTTCTTAGGGCGTCCACTTCCACAGGGTCTTTCAAAAGTCTTATTTTTTTCAAATGTTTTTATTACATACTGAACCGTAGTGTGGGGTTTTTTAACTATTTTCCCAATATCTCGCACTGAGTTTTTTTCATTCCGTAGTTTTATGATGAGTTCTTTTAAATCTTTTGAAATCTGTTTTCTAGCCATCTTTTAACACTTAACGAATATAGAATGCTGCGATCAGTTTGAAAAACAAAACTCCAATAACTTTACTTACAAAGTTATCAATATTCGCTTTTACATTTTATAACGGGACTCTTTTCATAACGAAAGAGACAAGTGTACAAGTTTTTTTTTTGCTGAGTGAAATTGGCATATTTTTGTTTTTGTTATTTTCTCTCTTGGAATAGAGACAATTGGAAGATAATTTTTACTTAATGTTACAGTATGCGTTTCAAGCTTTACTTTGATATATACTAAGTATATATTTACTCTATACTTTTTACAGTTTATCTCAATTTATTTGATTTCGGTTAGTGTACAACTTTTTTTTTTGCTGACTGTATATAGATTTATAAATTAAATAACTTAAGTGCTACGTAGGTAGCCGATTCTGTATGTTGTCAGCCGACTTCCATAATTTAAGACGCCGCGATTCAACTACCCCATCGTAAGGCATTTGTGTAATCTGACAACCCTCGATATCGCGTAATACATACCTGTCATTAGGAAGTACTTTATGTATTATATATGGTCCGCGGTATCGAGGTATGAACTTTTTATTGGTACCCGCAATAGTATCAACATTTCTAGCAACCACAAGATCATTCACCTGGTACTGGCGAGCCGGCTTACAATGCTCTTCAAACCACTTATTACTTTTTTCTTGCACCCTCTCAATGTTGCATAAGGCTTCGGAACGAACAGCTTCTAGGTCCCTTTCACCAGACTCAAGACCCCTGTCACTCAGATATTCCGTTAAGTGATCAACTGACGGACCCTTCTGTTCGACACCAAACAGAAGGCGACTTGGAGAAAAACCTGTTGATCTCTGAACGGAATTATTTATAGCCCATTCAACCTCTGACAAGTGCTTGCACCAGTCAGCATGCTGAAGTGGCTCTGTAAGTTTTCCAAGCATGTTCTTAAGAATTCTATTTATTCGCTCTACTTGACCATTTGCCTGAGGGGACGCAACAGCAACCTTCACGTGAACAATATTTTTCGTTTCCAAATAATCTTTAAATTCTGAAGAAGTGAAACAGGTGCCCCTATCAGAAACAATGCGTGCTGGTCTGCTATAGTAGCTGAAGTACTTATCCAAAGCTGCGCAAGCTTCCTTCGTGCTCGTAGTATTCGTAGGGTAAAGTCGAACATATTTCGTAAAAGCATCAATGACTACCAGAAGGTGTTTTTGTTTAGACTGAAGAGCTGGAAGAGGACCAAAGTGGTCAATATGCAAGGTGTCAAACGGAAGTGGACGCTTAGGTATATTGAAGAGCGATTGTTCCGTTTTCCTGACGGGAGCTGAAAATATTATACACTGAATGCAATTTTTTACAAAATCTTCTACCTTAGCTTTCATTCCAGGGAACCAGTAATGTAGGCGCAATTGTTCACAACATTTAGTAGCTGCGAAGTGCCCTATGCTTTCGTGGATTTGCCTTATTAAATTAGCTTCCATTTCTTTGGGTACGTAAAATAATAATCTAGTTTTTGTCGGAGCTTCATCAAGGCTGGGTCCCTGCTTTGTGCAACACGAAGTTGAAAATCTACATCTATTGAGTCAATAGCAGCTACTACATGCATTCGACTAAGAGCGTCGACATGACCCATCGATTTTCCACACCTATGACGAATTTCGTAATCAAAGTTCTCCATGTCTAGGGACCAGCGTGCTATCTTAGGGCTAACATCTTTCTTCGCAAGTGTCATGGTCAATGAATTACAATCTGTCACTATTGTAAAATGAATTCCCTCCAAATAAACGCGGAATCTACGTAAAGCAGTCACTATAGCTAAGGTCTCAAGTTCAAAACTGTGATAATTCATTTCAGAACCTGAAGTAGTTTTCGAAAAAAATGCCACTGGGTGAAATTTTGTATCATCTTGGTGCTGCAATAATGCTGCTCCGAATCCTAACTTACTAGCGTCGCAATGAAGTTCTGTTTCCTTAGAAGGGTCATATATTGCCAACACTGGCGAGGAAACAAGTTCTTCCTTAAGGTTTTGAAACGATTTAATACATTCAGGATAAAAATCGAACTGACTATCTTTTTTAAGAAGTTTGTAAAGCGGACGAGCTTTTTGTGAAAAACCCGAGATGAACTTCCTGAAGTAAGAACATAATCCAACAAAAGAATGAAGTTATTTTTGGTTCTTAGGCATAGGGTAGTTATGAATAGCTTTTAAATGCTGAATACCGGGACGGATTCCTTCAGGGGACACTTTATAACCTAAATATTCAAGTTCTGTATAAGCAAATTTACACTTAGTGAGTCGCAACTCTATGCCATTGGCGGCAATGCAACGTAAAACCAGCTGAAGTAACTGAAGATGTTCAGAAAACGTTTCGCTAGCAATCAATATATCATCCATGTAAACTATTATCTTCATTTCATCTATAAATTTCTTAAGAATTCGCGTTATAAATATTTGAAAAACTGAAGGGGCATTCTTAAGGCCAAAAGGCATTCTTAGGTACTCAAATTGTCCCTCGGGTGTAACGAATGACGTGTATTTAACTGATTTTTCTTCAATACGCACTTGATGAAACCCACTCTTAAGGTCAAGCAATGTAAAATATTTCTTTTTTCCTAAATATTCAAGACAGTCCTCTATTGATGGAAGTGGGTAATTGTCCCGGATAGTTAACTTATTTAAGATTCTATAATCTACACACATTCGAGTCTCGCCATTTTTTTCTTTACAAGAACAATAGGTGAAGCATAAGGTGAGTCACTAGGTCTAATACAACCACGATTCAGAAGGTCCTGCACAATATTTCGTACTTCTCTTTTTTCAGCGAATGACAGGCGTCGTGGTGATCTGAAGAAAGGTACCTCACTACTTAAACTTATACTCATTTCATATTTAGGAGTATTAACTAATGATTTTTCATAATTTAAATAAGCTTGATCTATTACTGATTGTATTTCTTTAATAAGTAATAGTCCCAGCTTTGGATCAACATCAATTTCTGAATGAGGTTCAGAAACAGCAATTTCCAAAAATTCATTCAGAACATCCCCAGCACTTGAAGATGAAAATTGGCCCCCCTGACCAACACCAATCGAACAACCCTGGTCACTATCGATATTTGCAATAACAGCGGAGCAGCGCGATATACCAACACATACAGAATTAGAAACCTTATCCACCGAGTTCGAATCATAACTATGCACTAATTTGGTTTTGGTGATATGTGGTGTTTTATTGAAAATTTTTGACAAATTATTTTGATTTGTTTGAAATTTTGTTGGAAATCTACAAATATATAAGCCAATGCGGAATTGATGAAGTAAATTACGCCCGATTAAAATGTTAGCTGGTAGAAGACCATCTGGCACAACATGAAAATAAACAAGTTTTACTTCATCTGCTAAATTTAAATAACAATTAATTTTACCATAAGTATATATGGACTGACTTCCAACACCTGAGTAACCAGTATCCACCATATCACCAAAACACATTCCCTTGGGTACAATTGATTTACTGATGAAGCTCGACGGACTACCAGTGTCCAAAAGAGAATAATATTTATTAAACAGTGTGCATTGATTCGGACTCAGAAGGTACGCAACACTTACCCAACCCATAGCTCTTACGGATCCTTCAGCATCATCGATGTCATCGGAAGCACTAAGGCTAGCTGCTCCTCCGGTAACTGTAGCAACTGCTTTCTTCTTGGGACAGTTTTGGTATTTGTGCGATGCATCACCGCAACGGAAGCATGTGCCAGGTGCACGTTTTGGTTCAGTGCAATCTTTGGCCATATGGCCATGACGAGAACAGTTGAAACAACGGCTGGCAGAAGCTCCAATGCCAGCAGAATATGCTGGAGTTGAATGAGCTGAAGTTTCACCAGCTCTTGAAACACTGCGACTTGGTGCACTAGCAGCATGTGAATTGAATCGCTTGGCAGCAGTGACTGAAGACTCATACATCCTTACTCGATCAAGCAATCCATCAATGGAAGTGGCACCAGCCAGTATAGCAACTTGAGCAGATGTATCCTGAAGTCCTGCTATTATAATTTGCACAAGTTCAACTTCCCGCACCCCGCCTCGTTGAGCCAACTGAGTCATTACCAAAATATATTTATCCAGTGATTCATCCTTTTTTTTGGACGCTGACGTAATAGCTCATATACTTCAAACCAGTGATGTTCCTCGACGCGTCGTCTTTAATTGTCGACATTTTGGTGTCGACAATGCAGAATGTGTCGACAATGTAGACAATGTCGAGAATTGTGTAAGCAATGTCAACAAAATGCAACACTGCGAAAATGCAAGTTCCATTTAGATTATGCTGATTCTTAAAACCTTTTGAAAAGTCGTTTAATTAACACAAAGTAACAAATTTTACAATTAAACAAAAAAAGCCATGCCCAGAAGGCGTAAAAATAAGGAATACTTCGAACTTGGACTCAATTTAAGTAAATATTACAATAAACATGCAGCCTTTTACATTAATTATCTACACGTCGTTTAAAGCAATTGTCTACACGACATTCTCGACACCGTCGACAATAGTATTGTCGACATCATGTTCTCTACGCCGCACATCACTGCTTCAAACTGACTCAGCTGACGATCGAAGCGCTTGACAAGCGCTTGTTTCAACTCAGGCCAAGTTGAGACGCGAATAGTGCGCAAGAAAATTTTCGCTGTATCTTTAATAAGGCAACGTGCAAAGCGATAAATGTCGACTTCACTTGCACTCATTGATGCCATCACGTCTTCGAAGTCAGCAACCCACTTCACCACAACATAATCGTCATCGCCTGTGAATGGCGGCACAGAATTCTCAACATCGCTGAAGTCAATTCTTGGTCGGGTTAGCGCAGCTGCATCCACCTCCAGCTTAGAAACGAGTTCTCGAAGGCGCAGAATTTCGGCCCGTTTCTGCAGACGAATTAACTCCCGATCGATGGCTGCATCTTCTGAAGCATCGGAAGCCTCGTCTTCCCTTTCGCAGTCATCATATGTTGAACATATTGTGCCCAGTGGAGTCGGGACATGCTCTGCACTTTTCGCAGCTTTTCCAAATGTGCCAGAAATAATTAGATGTGCTGCTGGTACATTGCCTAGCTTTGGGGGTGCAGCCGGAAGTGTGGCTGAAGGTGCTTCTGAGGATGCTACTGAAGGTACAACTGAGGGTGCTGCTGAAGACAAAGCTGAGGGTGCTGCTGAGGGCACGATTGAGGGTGCTGCTGAGGGCACGACTGAGGGTGCTGCTGAAGACAAGGCTGAAGGTGCTGCTGAAGACACGATTGAGGGTGCTGCTGAAGATGCCACTAAAGTAACTGGAGGAGATGGCGAAAGTGCCGCTGGGGGTGCTCCAGAAGGTGCTGCTGAAGTTGCTGCTGAAGGTGCGGTTGCCTGCATTGCCCTGGTTACGGGTTTTAAGCGTTTATCCATTTTGCTTTTTAATAATATAATTTATTGAGATGTATTTCTATAATTTTCGGTTTCTAACCCCACATCTGAGATTTTAACTCTAAAGAAAAAATGAAACACGTCTTCTTTTCTCAATTCGCAAAATTATATCTATATTCAAAATGGCAACTAGAGATCAGCAAGCCGTTTCGATAATTCTCCCTTTTCATCGAAAAATGAAAATTATCGGAATAGGGATGATACACATGAAGTGTGCAGGGCTGACATGCTTAGGGTGTTCACACGAGACTACAACAAAATATTTATATTTTTGGTGAAATTATCGATGAAAATGTGAAAGTGAAAGTAAAAATGTCAATTCGGCACATAAACGCCATTTGAGGGGAAATTTTTTGTTTTTACATCTGACGCTAACTTCATTTGAAGGTTAATCATCATCAGCAAATGTTACTGATTATACTGTAGGGTCGTCAAAAATACACAAGAAAATGCCGAGAAACGTAAACTTATTTTTTGGTCGTAGAATTTAGTGGCGTACTCAGTTT
Organism: Dichetophora obliterata; assembly: GCA_963920525.1. Classification (NCBI taxonomy): domain Eukaryota; kingdom Metazoa; phylum Arthropoda; class Insecta; order Diptera; family Sciomyzidae; genus Dichetophora; species Dichetophora obliterata. The sequence goes on along the minus strand of OY986437.1, from coordinate 176,210,721 downwards.
TTCCCAATCAGATAAAAATTACGAGATATTTGCAATTGGAATGTAGTCACTTTTAGACCCATTTTTAGCTATATTATTCTTATTTTTGGAGACCTAGAATTCTGATTACCTCCGATTTTGCTTAAACTTCCAGAATTTAATATACTTATAAAAAAACACAAATTTGAGTACAACAAAGTCAACATTCAAATTTGGTCAAAATAGCAGAAAAAGCGAAATTGCTATTTGAAAAATCATAGATTAAACAGGGCTTACTCGATTTTCACGTAAGAGATATTAATGAAGAGATTATAAAAATTAATTTTTAAAAATCTATTAAAATTTTTTAAACGAAGGTCAAAAGAAGGTCAAACATCAAAAATCTGAATATCTCGATTTTTTTTATTTGATTTGGAAAAACTGAGTATGCCACTAAACTCTACGAACGAAAATGAAGTTTACGTGTCTTGGCGGTTTTTTACCGAAAACCACCGGAGTCTTTTTGATTCTTCTGAAGGATCTTTTTGTTAAAAAAACATGTTTTTTCTTGTAACTTTTTATTTTTCACAGAATTATGTGTTCTGCTAAAACGATAATTTCCTTATTCATTTATTTATTAATTTATTTATTTTATTTTAAGCAATCATAAGTACAATAAGAGCTATGCTCTTTTATAGCACAACATAAATGCATAAATATAATAAATTTACATCTAATTTTATTAAAATTAATATTAGTATTAAAATGAAAATTTTAAAATAAAAAATTTAAAATTAATGTTAAAAATTTAAAATTAAGAATAATAATAACTGTTTAAATCAGAATCAAAAATAATGACCTTAATTTTTAAACAATATTGGCCTTATACTATTTTTTTATTTTAAGGAATATAAAAAATAAAATAATTAAAGTTAAGTAAAGATTGAAAAAGTCTCTGAAACAAAGAATAGATAAAGAATAGATAACATTGTAACGACCCAAATTCCGGCCGAGGATGCGCTCGCCGGATCCAGGGTCCGTTGCAAAATATTTGTTCGTTTATGATAATAAACGGACACCAAATCAAAACAGTAGTATTAGAATTCAATGATGCTTTATTTAACAATAGTGAATACGCTTAGTCCTAGATTACAATGATACCTTAATAGCTAGCACCCGACTTCGCTGAAGGCGAGTCCTAAGTTTGATATTGGGTGAATCTGTTATCTAATGTAATTAATAGTTATTAACCTAACTGATTATACTGGCTGGTTATTCCATGTATTAGCTATATTTCATGTACAAAGCTAAATACATTTTCAGCTACGAAGTCTATTTGCTTAAATTATTAACCTAGTGTCTTCTTACGTAGGTATTTACTCTTCATTTAAGTCTTATCCTAATAAATTTCCAAGTCTCTAAAACGACATTCCAAGGAATAAATTTTATGGCAATCACGCCTGGGCTGAAGTCGAGTATGGTTAGGCCCATTCGCCCGACTCCAATCGAAGTACGAAATAATCGAAGCCCGAGTATGATTAGGCCCATTCGCCCGGTCCCGATTGAAAGGGTGGCTGTTTGAAGCCGAGTATGGTTAGGCCCATTCGCCCGACTCCAAATTGGTAGAGTGTTTGATCAATCCCGAGTATGGTTAGGCCCATTCGCCCGGTTTTGATCAAGACCCCAGCCACGTACCTAGCCCTAGAGACGTTACTTCTCTATCTAGTCCCGAGCTGGGAGTGTAGAGTTCAAAAACGATTGGGGATAGGCCCCCTGAATCGCCCGTTTTTGACTCGATGATTATACAGGGAGCTTTCTAAAAACCCTAATTAGCCTAACTTCTGGTGTTATCGGATGGTCACGAAAGGTTACTGGAAGCACGCGCCATCCGTTGGACACGGCAAACCGGTCATACCCGAGATGTTACAGCACGACCCGTACCGCGATAGCGTGAGGGGCACTCCGTAAATGCAAGCGGAATTAACCTTAATTAATTGGCTTGAAATAATTCTGTGGAAATTAATATGATTAAATCCCTAAACTAACTATTTTGTCGACGTTGACGTATTTTACCGATGTTGACGTATTCTGCTGATGTTGACGTATTCTATCGACGTTGACGTATTTTGTCGACGTTGACGTATTTTGCCGATGTTGACGTATTCTGCTGATGTTGACGTATTCGATCGACGTTGACGTATTGTGTCGACGTTTGACGTATTTTGCCGACGTCCACACGTTGAAATGTCGTCGGCGCTTCGCTGTAATTTATCGCTGCTAAGTTTCCGCTTAGCCACGGTGATGTATTAGAATATTTTGTTCGTTGCTCCTGCTGGCGTCGAAGGTTGGTGCGGGCAGCGCTATGTCTGCCTCCAACGAAAACTATGCACACTATGCAGACCGGCACGTCTGACTACTTTCACGGTTGTCACAAAACTCCTCGATTTCAGCTAAGTCTTGTCTTATATAGTCCTCCTCTCCATGGTAGATTACTGTTGATCTTGGTGGTGGCTTCTCTCTCTCGTGGTTTGTTCTAGAACATCGCGTGATGTTGCCGTTTGTTAGCTCGCTATATGGTTGTTAGCTTGGAGCCGTTACGCCAAAAAACATGCAAAGAAAAGAAATAAAACACATTAACACGAGTAGACTGTCCCTGTAGGAAAAACTTAGCACCAAACCAGACCTGGGTAACCTATATGTAATACCTAAGTGTTAAATGGGAGTTTATGGCCGTGTATCGTTGGTTGTTTAAACTTAGTTAATTTGGGTGCATTAACCTACCCACTGGTAAAATATATTTCAACTAAATATAAGAAAATATTGAATTCTTATCCTATCGTCTTACTAACTATACTTGCTTCCACAGATGGGCTAGATTATCTACCTTAGTGTCTCAAACGACTGGTAAATAATTCACTTGCCTACGCTGTTTGGAAGACACCATGCCTTCACTAATATTATAAATGAAAACTCGCAATTTCAATTTCATTCACGCAAGTTATTTATTTCCATATTTATATTGATACCTTCAAGGTAGAATAAATAATGTTATCAAATGAACATTTTGAATATTTGGAAAGAATCCATTATAGTCCCTATCCATAAGTCTGGCTCTAGGCAAAATATAGCGAACTATCGACCGATATCAAAATTGCCAGTGATCCCTAAATTATTTGAGTCAATTGTCAAAAAACACATTTATGCTAGAATTAAAAACTCTATCTCTGAATTCCAACACGGTTTTGTTAGTGGTAAATCTACTTCTACAAACCTAACACTGTTCTCTCACTTCATTAAAACTGAAATGGAAAAAGGCAATCAAATTGACGTAATTTTTACTGATTTCGCCAAAGCCTTTGATAGAGTTCAGCACTCCATTATGGTTAAAAAACTTTCCCTAATGGGGTTTCATTCCTCTTTGTTATCCTGGCTGAGGAATTACCTTTCTGATAGGTATCAAGTTGTTCGTATTGGTAACTGCTACTCAAAATTTATTACTAACCATTCTGGTGTGCCCCAAGGAAGCCACCTTGGACCTCTATTGTTTGTCTTGTTCATCAACGATCTCCCAAACTTTTTACAGCATACTAACTGTTTGATGTATGCTGATGATGTTAAACTGTTTAATTCGGTTTCTTCAATTTCCGACCATCGACTTCTTCAAATTGATTTAAACAATATGATTAAATGGTGTTCAGTTAATAGACTTTATTTAAATGTTGCCAAATGCAACATTATGTCTTTTTATATGAAAAAAGAACCAAATTTTTTTAATTACTCAATCGCAAATAGTGGTCTTTCACGTGCCGAGTCTACATCTGATCTGGGAATTCTATTTGATAGAAAAATTTCTTTTTCCAACCTTTACGATTGCATAATTACTAAGGCTAATGCAATGATGGGTTTTTTGAGGCGTAATTCGAAGGAATTTAAGGATCCATATACCCTTAGAACGTTATTTTTATCTTTAGTAAGGTCTATCTTGGAATATGGATGTGTGATCTGGGATCCATATTACGAGGTAGATTCTTTGCGATTGGAAAAAATACAAAAACGTTTCACTCGTTACATAATGTTTAAATTAAATTGGAGTTTTATGCCTACGTACGTATCCAGGTGTGCTCTTCTGGATCTTAATACCTTAGCCTCCAGACGTAAATTTTTTCTTGTTATTTTTGTTCGCGATATAATTATGCCACATATAGACCGCGCCACTCCTCGCTCTTTTAAGAATATATGCGCCTGAGAGATATTTTAGGCAAAGAGATTTTTTTTTACATTCCGTATCATAGGACAAACTATGGCCGTAATGATCCTATTAATAATATGTGCTTAGCGTTCAATTCCATAAGTGTTCAAATAGATCTCACTCTGAATAGACAAACTTTTAAACAAAATTTATTAAGAATTGTTTAAAATGATTTTATAAAAGTGTAATATTATTTAATATAATTATGTTTACATTTTATTAGTTTTATATCATATTTTTTTTTATAATTTATATGTTATTACTCAAACTGTTAAACGATTGTTGATAGTTAAAATAGAAATAAATAAATAAACATTATTGTTTATAGATTGGGTTCATTAACCTTAATTTTAACTTAAATCTATTTATCGTATAGGTCGTACCCGCCACACTTGATTATGCTTGGGGTAATGCCTCCTAATATTACGCCCGTCGAACTGATGCAATCCCTAAAGGGTTGCATTTTCCTCTCTTTGGTACCGGTGTTCGACCCAGTCGTGAACTCACAGGTGCACTGAAAATGGAAATGAAAGTAAGAAGTCATATGGGGATAAAATTACGTAGAAATTTTAGTCCTTACAACATATAGAAGTAAGGTAGTGAAAAGCTATTGAGTAGAGAAAAATGAAAAGATAGATTGCCTAAAATGACCTCTCCCAGTGACCTCCCTAAGCCATTGTGGCAAAGCATTCCACAGCCTAATGGCGTTAATGAAAAACAGGTGGGAAGAGTTTAATGAGTTGTGCCTCGGAACTATCAGAACATGGTTTCTACTTGACATAAAAAACTGGAGTTTTTCATGCAGATAGCAAGGAGTTTTTCCATGGATTAGTTTGTGCAGGTAAATACAGTTTCTAACATTTAGGTAAGCAGTTATGTCGCATCCAAGTATTGCATTTCGGAAACGAGACAAACGATCGTATTTTCGGAGACCATACACGTAGCGCGTGGCGTAATTAAATGAAATTTGGATTTTTAACTGGGAAGCCAAGTTTACTATAAACTATGCCTGAATAAGAAATGATTGGTAAAATTAGCTGCATGACTAATCTACGCTTAATTTCAGTTGGAGTGACACTAGCAGACATTCTTAAGTTTCATAGGACATAATAAACTTTTTGGACTACACTATTAACATGGTCTACACAAGACAAACAAGAATTAATGTAGAAACCTAGATTTAATACTTTCAACACTACAGTCAGTTTGCTATTGCCAATAAACAGATCAGGGACATCGACGACACAAGTTTTACTCTTACATATAGGAAGAACATACGATTAGGCAGCGTTTAGTTGAAGGCCATTTCTTTTGGCCCACTCATTGATGCTATTGAGATCCTCATTTAACCTACAACACAGATCATCAGGAAGTCCAGTTCGTTGCAAAAGATAAAGCTGGATATCATCCGCATAAGCATGAACAGATGCATTCTGGCATACAATAAAGATGTCGTTTATAAAAATTGAAAATAACAGAGGACCTAGTATAGAGCCTTGTGGAACACCACTTACTACTAATTTCTATGACGAGGATACCTGACCAATCTTAACTCTTTGCATTCTATTACACAAATAACTAGACATTAGATTAACAGCACTATCACAGAACCCTAAAAGATATCTAAGCTTTTGACACAAATAACTATGATTAACTTTATCAAAGGCCTTGGAAAAATCAAGCAAGCATAGTAAAGTCATAGAGCCGGCATCATATTCGGGTCGAATATCATCAAGAACCTTTACTACCGCTGAAGAACACCCATGCCCTGCCCTAAACCCAGACTGATAGCGGGATAGCAGTTTTTTCTCAGAAAGATATTTGCTAATTTGTTGAGCCATAAGTTTTTCACATATCTTTGATAATGGTGACAGTATACTTATAGGCCTTTTGGCCTCATCCATTGGCCAATCCATAGGTGCCTCAATCGCACCAGATGGATTTTACTTTTTAGCTATAGGTGTAACGATGACAATTTTCCACATGTCGGGAAAGGAGGATGTTATAAAGCATTGATTTATAATGTGCGTAAGAGTAGTTATTATGTGAGGTAGTAAAAGTTTAAAGAATTTGATGGGAATGCCATCTTCTGCAACTGCATTTGATTTTATCTGCATATCACAGTTTCCAACATCAATTTCATTAACCGTTTCAAACTTAAAAGACTGTGGTATAGTCAGGTTGTCACAGGAAAGCGTAGAGGTATCATTAGAGGTAAAAAAAATGTCAACAAAAAAATTATTTAGATTCTTGGGATCTTCATTGCATTCATTACGATTTTTATTACATAACCCAAGTCTTTTCATGTTTTTCCACAGCGTTTTGGAATTAGTTTCTCAGAAAAAAATCGTATTTTGGCCTAACTTACTAAAAGAACAGCTTCATTTCGAGCCAAGCGAAAAGATTCCCAGTTTTCAGGAATGGCCTGGTTTTTCATATTTTATGTAATTTGTTTCTTGTTTTTTCTGATTTTCCATATGGAAATGGTCTGATTTTCCATATTTTATGTAATTTGTTTCTTTTTTTTAATGCTATTAGACACCTGGACGCTGAGCAGTTTAGATGAAAAGACTTTAGGAGCATTCGAGAGAAAGATTCTTCGTAAGATCTACGGACCAATCTGCGTCAATGGCGAGTACCAAATACGGTGGAATGACGAACTGTATGAGCTGTACGCTGACATCGACATAGTCAAGCGCATTAAAATCGAGCGGCTTCGCTGGCTTGGTCATGTTCAGCGCATGAAAGACGATGCTCCAGTGAAGAAAACATTCGATTCGGTACCCAGCGGCGGTCAACGCAGAAGAGGACGACCGAAGCTTGGCATTTCCAAATGGCGCCAGCAAGCGAAAGACAGAAATGGCTGGCGCAAATTCTTAGATGAGGCCAAGACCGACATACGGTTGTAGCGCCAACTAAGTAAGTAAGTAAGACACGTATTGGGTGAACCAGGGACAAGACACATTTTTCACGGTTGTCGTACGTAGCGGTACATGTTTATCAAAAAGATATGTAATCGGTGCTAAAAGAGACCTAAGCTTATATTATCTTTATATCGTTTATATTATGATGAACCTTATTATGATGAAGTTTATATTATGATGGTTTATATTTATATTATGATATATTATATTCAAGAATGCCATTGAAAGATAACATTGACACATCGAGGAACAGGGACTGATAGTTAATATGTTTGAAATCAAGGAAAGAAATTATTAGAAATTGCATTACGAGACAAATTTTCATTTAACGAACAAAAGATTAAGTCGTGGTCAGATAAAAAATAGAGTTGATCGAATAGAGAAACTACTCAAAGATCAGAAACAATAAAATAATCAAGTAGACTAGGAGCGAAATTATTGCAGTACCGCTTGGGTACAGTATCATTTACAACATTTACAACTGTCGATAAATTATCATACAGTAAAAACTTACTAGTTTCATTGGAAATAATAATGATGTTGAAATCTCCACACAATATTATGAAGTCATAATCAAGAATACTGCTTGTTAAAGCAGAAAACAGAGGATCAACAGAGAAACACTCATTAGGATTATACACGCATGTCAAAAATATCTTAGTACTATTATCCCATAAACATAAATTTAAAAATTCAATACCTGGTCCATTGGATTTACCTACAACTTTAGAGTTAAGGGTGGTTTTACAGTAAATAGCAACTCCTCCGCCTTTTTTTCCAGTCCGATCATTTCTATACAATATATAATTATTAATGCTAAAGATAGCTTCACATATATCATTGCATAGCCACGTTTCCAAAATGCAAATAATGTCAACGAGTGAGTTTTCAAATATATATTTTATGTAGTCAAGGTTAGCCATGTTTAAACTACGGGCATTAAAATGAACTACGTTGGTTAATAAGACCTCTATTAAAATTTTTTGGTTTTCATCACCGCCAATAGGTGAATAGCTAGAGCCTGACATAAGAAGAACAGCGCGGAGAGTGCGTTATAGGTAAATAAAAATATAAATAGATTAATAAGAAGTTAGAGCATGATAGAAGAAAATGAAGAAATAATAAAAAAACAAGAAGAATAAATATGCGTATAAAAGATAAATAAATATTTAACTGCAAGCTTCCGTAGTATCCGATCAAGCATTTTGAAGATTGTTGTGTAGTTCTTCCACACTACTGATGAGAATGCTTTCAGCGCCTTTTTATTTTCTGATAAACACAGAGCAACGAAAGAAATAAGCGTTGTAAATAGTATTTTGGCGCTTACAAGCAATCGCAGCTTGCAAAAGTTTTCGGCTTTCTGCATTAAGGCTCTCATGAAGATATATGTGGTTATTAAAGTCAAATCCAGCATCTCTCAAATTGACTGCGGATTTAGTTCGTTTACGATAAGCCCCAAATGCTTTGAGTACTCGATTTCTATCAAACAGTGAAAATATTTGATAATCACAATCGAGTTTGGGTGGCCCTGATTTGATTTTACCAGAAAAATGTCTTTTATAATAGGTGCATGGCACAATTACTGACAAGGTAGTAGCGTAGACTGGCTTTTTTCTCACTAGCGGCGATGGGTAGTTGTCAAAATTAGCTGTTTATGCAATTAATCAAAGAAAAGTGAAAAAATAAGCGACGACTTAAACATAGCTAGTCAACAGCAACAAACTAAAAACATTTCAATCAACTTCGCGAATAAATTTAATGAATCAAAGATTATTTAAAAATAAGCACATAGCTAGTCAACAGCAGCTGTTTTTGACAACTACCAATCGCCAAAAAACTATCACGGCTACCTTGTCAGTTTGTATATAATTATAACATGAATAGGTGGCTGAAAGTCGATGTAGTGGCAAATACGATTAAATGTGCTCTTTAAGTTCTCTTAATTAGAAATTGGGAGGCCAAATAAGACAGTATCCGAAGTAAAATCAGTGACTTTGTTGCTGCTTTGAGTGCTGTTATTGCTGTTGATTAAATTTTCTCTTAGCCGCTCAAAATCATCACAGCGAGAATTTAAGGCACTCAGCTGGTTTTCTAGCGAGATAATTTTTCTATCCAACTCGCTGTTCAGAGAATTGAGAGCGCTCACTTCAGTCTCGAACAAATAATACCAACATATTGTTTTAAAAAAAATTTTAAAATGATGTTATATTATAACTCTTATTAACCTCTGAAAATTGAATTGTTTGCATTTTTTTAAAACACATTTTGTTAAAGCATCTCTACTATAAAAGACAAATTTTTCATTGGACATACGTAAAACTGATCTTGTTGAAAAGGTATTAAGTTAAACTTTATTTTTATGTATATATGTATTAAATCCCAGCAGAAAAGTGGATCATCCTATGAGCGATCTTGGAGTGCTCCCTGGGGAGCAGTGGAGTGCTCTTTATTGATCCAAGCTAGGTGTATTTTGTGTTCTCTTTTAACATTGCATGTCCTAGGAAGGGTAGCGCTCCCTTTAACATCCCAGAGGAGCTCAAAAGGAGCGATCAATAACTGATCCAAATGGATCAGCAAAGGAACATTTAAAATATATGTTTTTGTTTTTTTTTAAAGATCAAAGAACCAACATGCGCCTTATACAAACATAGTTTGGTCTTTGACGTGAAAGGAAAGGGATAGATTAGCTAGAGGAATTGATTGGAATTATTGTGTTGATAATTGTCGAGGAATGATACGTGAATTATTGATTAGACGAAACAGACGTGAAAGACAATGCTTTCAATTGCTTTTAACCGAGGCTAGTGTGTGTTATGCCTTAACCTCGGCAAGCATTTTCAGCCCTTAGTTGTTCCTTTCCTTTAATTCCACATTTTCCCACAGTTTAGTTGTGGATTTTTAGTTTTCCATAATTCTTAAATGTAAGAAATGTCAATTTCAATTTATTCGTATAGTTGAAAATATAAGTACACTAAGAGCTATGCTCTTTTATAGTACAACATTAAACATTAAAATGATTAACTTACTTAAATCTTATAATAATAACAACTCAGAAAGAACAAAGAAAGTGAAAAGAACCATGCCCGAACCCGCAGTCGAACCAGGGACCTCTGGATTGTTAGTCTAGCGCAATCTCCAGTAAATAATTATCGAGTTTCTTACAAAGCACATGCCTCACTTTATGTGCTTTTTTTTCATTGATTGCTCGCCTATTGATTTTTTAAAACAGTAAAGAAGCACAAGAGCACAACTGCTTACTTTTTGATAGAATAAAACAGCAAAAGAGCGCTCTGTTGTTGCTCCTCATAGAAGCGATCGCATGTTTTTTTACTGGGATTCAAAGTTGATCAAAACTGTGTGCGAAAAATGATAAAACCGTTAGAAATCGACTTTAGAAATCTGCTAAAAAGATTAATTCCTTACTCGTACAAACATTTTGGAATAAGAAAATTTTAAAAATTAGTTATTATCTATTATAACTCCTATTGACCTCCAAAAATCGAACATTTTAATATTTTTAGGAACACATTTTGTTAAAACTACTGGAAATAAGTCTTTATTATTATAATAAGTTTTGTAAAGCGGTAGTAGTTTTTCCTAAGTTCTATAGCTAAAAACAATAAAGAAGTGAAATCTGAACAGTAAATCAGTGAACATTATACTAAGATAAACAGTTCGTCTACGAATACTGTGACCCGGTAAACATACAAGCAACAAAATCAAAGCGTGCATGTTTTGAGCACAAAAACTATTACATTTCTAAGTTCTGACCTTAGGATAGTTATTACATAAATGATTTCTAAAGTCAAATTTCAACGATTTGTCATTTTCCGCACACAGCTTTGATCCAATATATCAATATATAAAAACATAAGTAGAACTTATACCTTTCCCATAGTATCAATATTACGTAAGTCCAATGAAAAATTTGTCTTCGACAGTGGTTTTAACCTAATGGGTTTTTAAAACTAGCAAAAAATTCGATTTTTGGAGGTCAAAGACTTATAATAATACATAATTTTAAAAATTTGTTTATGTCAAAATACTGGTATGAGTAAAGAATTTATCTTTTTAGCAGATATGGGTATCTGTTTTATGAACAGTAAAAAATTACAAGCAAACCACATTTTTTTTTTACACAAAGAACCTTCAGAAAAATCAAATTTGAAAAAAAGTATGCAGAAATTGTTTTTATGAGTTCCCCTAACTTTTGAGAAACAATACAACACAATAATATTTAAATTATTATAAAGAAATCAAAGCTCTATTTTTAATACATCTTATTTAAATAAAATTTATCAATCAAATTAAGCAAGCCACATTGGCTTGCATTATCTTTTCCAGTAAATAGTTGAAATACAGTAAATCAATTTATCATAATTAAACTATGACAAATCCGGCATAATGGGTAATTTTCCAACCCCTCTCAGCCGTAGCTCATCGGCAGGATATACATTCAAAAAAACGTATGTAAACGCATGTATTCCTTAAAGAAGATTGCGGGAACATACTTGCTAATCTCTGGGAAAATCAAACAAGTGAGCAAGTACCCGTGAGAGGCACGTGTGCGGTCCTTACGCAGCCAGGTTGATTATAAACGCCCAGGAAGCCATTTCACTTCACTCACTCAACGCAAACAATGTCTCAATTTCTGGTTCATCCACAATTTTCACGCCCATTTTGTTTGATGATTGCAAATCTACTGCAGCAGCACAATAAATGCGATTGGAAACGTTTATCAGATCAGAACATGTTGCAGTGAATAACTTGTTTGGGCTGAGAAGCACAGGCAGCTTCCGAGTTCTGCTATTTTGCAGTCACGTGGCTGCAGTCGACACGTGCTAATCGGCGGTCACATGTAAGGGATCACAGCAGCCCTAATAAACCATCGTTCAGGAAGGAAACAGCAGCGTTCACTTTACTGTCAATTTCCTTGCAACAACAGCCAGATTTTATCATTCCATAGGCCAGAGTCCGTCTGAGCACATAAGCTAGCTGCATTGTTTGTTCAGGATGCGTACTGCATAACACTAAGAAATGGCATTTAAACTACTTATTTTGTACACTTTTAGCATCAATGAAACTTTCAGACCATCCAAATATAATGTAGCCAAAAATATAAGTAATAAATAAAAAATATTTAAATCTCCATAAAAAAAGTTTTAAATAAACTTTATATTAATGATAATACTGCAATATGTACTTTAAATTAGAATAAATAATATTAAGTCGACGGGCATCTTTTCAAGTGTCAAATAGTATTTTAACAGAAAAATAACCTCAACCTTAATCAAGGACAATAGCACCCACCAATTCACACCAACTTGCAAACTTTTAAATTGCTTGTGCCTTACTCATACTTTCTCTTTGCGGAAAAGGACATTTCAAATATATTATATTATTAACCCCATAAGCAAGTGCATGTATTTATAAATTAACCCATCAACCCAACTCCATGGCAGTAAGGAACCCTGGTTCCACATACATACATATGTCGACATTAGCCAAACATGAGATTCTCGTATTCACCGTAATGTATCTTACTTAATAATAATCAAATTTATATGCATCGTTATGTCTTTCGCTGCCAAAGGTAGTTCCACAAGCATCAAGTTATTGTATGTGTGTGTGTATTATAAAATACATTTAAATTGACTAAGCAAAATGTTGATACTACAAAATGAAAAGGAAAGGCAAGAATACTAAAGGTATGGCAAAAGAGTCTTGTATGAGAATTTTGGTCCTTTTAATATAGAACTCGCAAGCATATCTTCATTCTTGGTTTGGATGGTTTGACGGCACTTTCCGCTCATTTGGACAAGTACCCGCCCTAGAGTGTTGTGTGAGAGTTGAGGCTCTTAAAAGTGCAAATATGTATGGGCACATTTAAAGGCCAAAGGGTTGCCCTCCAGGGATATAGAATCGGCTGCAGCACTTTCTGGTGATGCTTCTACTTCTCAAAGACGCTTCCATGTAAATGTTTTTTCAAAGGCATATGGAACATTTACCAAAAATTAATTAAACATAATGTGTGAGTAGGATTTTTGTCTGCTAGTTAAGGTTACTTTAATTTTAAGTGTGCTTTTGTGTAAAGATATGACTGAAAAACAGAAAAGATAGATGGTAGCAGTAGAAACGCCTTTTACCACTACCAGTTTGAGCTCAGCGGGAGAAATTCTCTTAAAAAGCAAAGAAAATCTGACCGAAAGAATAGCTGTCGGATCACGTGTTGGGAGTTAATACATTACTTCGGGGTATGTTTGAACCTGTGTTCGGGGTATGATGTCTTAGCAAACAAACCAATTAAGCAAAATAATTAGCAAGGTTAACTTTGTGTCTGAATATTTTTTTAGTGGTCAGACCGTTTACAAGTAGAAACCCACGACAGAGAAAGCAAAGTTTTTCTGAAACTGAGTTAAATTTGAGCAAAACCTGAGCATTAGAGTAAAGCAATTATGGACAATTCTTTCAGATCACGTCGTTTGGAATTTATTTTTATTAGTTTTTTTATTACATAAATTCATCTAAAATCAATAACTTTTTCAACACGGTTTTTTATTGAGCAGAAAATAGATTGCGTCTCATCATGTAAAATAATTTGTTAACTATTTAGGAGGATGATACCAAGCATTAAATTCTAATTTGTGTTGACGGTTTTGTGTTCAATTTTTTTCGAATAGAATTTTATTAATGACGCTTCATTTATATATGGGCTATTCTACCATACTTTGCTTATTTAGCCGCTGAGTTTTCAGTGAAAAATTTTGTAAGCAAGCTCACAAAAATCTGAAAGAAGGTTCGTTTTTATATCTTATATCATAATCTTATTGGATTATTGAATTCAATTTAACGGTTTTAGAATAATTTGTAAAGCGTACTGAAAAATGTACAAAAAATAAATTCTTAAAACGTACGTTTTCTCTCTTAAGATTGGTAGTATCCTGGTGGTATTTTCAGTATTTGTAAAGCGTACTGAAAAATGTACAAAAAATAAATTCTTAAAACGTACGTTTTCTCTCTTAAGATTGGTAGTATCCTGGGTATTAGTCATTTATGCAACTTGTCGGTGTCACATTATATTAGTCATTTATGCAACTTGTCGGTGTCACATTATATCTGTAAACACAATATTTTCGATTACTCAGTGCATTATATTGATTAATTTCTAATCGCGAGATATCATGTGAAATAGAATGCTTTTCGCGAGTAAGTACGCTCATCAAAGTTCAACTTCTGATTGTTGAATCTTTTAATTGGTAGCTTGCTCAACCCACATACGGGAGGAAATCTTTCTATGAGTAACAATAACAAAAGAAACTGCGCTGCCGACGTCGCAACTAACGTCACCAACAGCGACGCCAACAGAGGCAGCGACGCCAACAGCAGTACTACAAAAATGAAAAATAAAATTTTTTGTTTATTAAAATTTTTATTAAATTGTAAAAAAACAACACTTATTTAGCTTTTCACGAGCTAGCTTTTTACACGGTAGTAAAACGATCGGGACGGAAGAAACCAATCGTTTCACATCGTAGGCACTCCACTGCACCTGGTATAAAGATAGGAAACAAATAGGAACACATCATAAGGTACACATTAGTAGGAACGCATTATAAGTTATAGGAATACATTATAAGATATAGGAACACATTATAAGGCACCCATTAATAGGAACACATATATATTTTTTTAACTTTAATAACTATTAAACGTTAAACAAAATGAATCTAATACATACACCTCCTCAATTCATCTCACACTGGCGAAGGCGACAATCGCACGTCATTAATCAACCTCGAATCTGAGTTAGCCAATCCGTTCGAAATACCTAGTCACTCAAAAATACACGCGACAGCGGTCAAGTTGCCTCAATTTTGGACTTCGTGTCCCGTAGCATGGTTCGCCCATACGGAACTCCAATTCCAATCAAAGGCAATATCTGTAGACAAAATCAAAAACGAATACTTAGTTACCGCTCTACCGCAAGAGATAATTTTTACAGTGCTCGATTTTATTCAGAAACCACCTTCAACAATTCTATACAGAGGTTTGAAAAAGATTTTTATTGATCGCAACACTTTAAGCGAGAACAAGAGGTTCGATAAAATTCTATCTAATTCCGAGATCCAAAACCAAAAACCATCTCAATTTTACCGCTCACTACTCATGTTAACAGGCTCATCAGTCAATAGCGACACCAATCAAAAACTATCATTAGAGTTGCTGTCGTGATCTTCAAGGATGTTGACGTGCGTCTGTCCGGCCCTTTTATTTTAATTAAATTAAGTTTTAAAAGTTAATTGCCTGTTTCAAATGTTCGTCGAATTGCATGTCGTGTTCGTTAAAGTTTATAGTGCGTTTTAAGTCTTGTTGTTTATAAAGTCCGGCAACGTGTTTAAACTAAATGTTTTGTGTTTAATTACAATTTAATTTTAAAAAACACAACAACAATGAGTGTTTAAAAGAAGGAAACAATTAAGAAAGAAAAATAAACAAAAAATTCAACAACAACAACGTAACAGCAGCTCCAAAAAGAACATCATCAACAGCACAGCAGCAAAACCTGTTACACTGAGTATCATCATCGCTGGACAGCAGTGCAGTTTTTTTTAGCTGACCACGCGAGGGGCTTTTCTATGCTCCTCGCTGTGTAAGTTATTGTTGTTGTTTTCATTTCCGTCTTCTCCGATATCCTCTCCCATTATTTATGTTTGTAAATAGGGTTGCACAGTACTTTTGGATTGCTCATGTTCTGCAATTCTTTTACAGACGTAACTAATTACCTCGATTAGCTTATATGCCCTTATTTGTTTAATGCTTGTCATTAATGGTCATTGTACTCTACATAGGTCTCAAATAATGGCACTAGGCGAGACCCAGGTAGCCGAGGATGCAGATCCACTGGATTTTCCTATACCTGGGTACCGCTTACTGCTATTACTTTCTTTGCATAGAGGCATCGCTCTTTTTATAAAAACGGATGTGGCGTACCAGTGTGAGAAGAGTCTGAACGTGACCGATCCAGAGCTTAGATCAATGTGGGTTAGGTTCAGGCTTTTCTTACTGCATTTTATTTTATTTATAGAAGTCCGAATCTAGTTAGAGAGCCCACTTTTAAAAAAACTGGATTCTCTCTCTGATTCGATAACGCATATTTTGGGGTTGTTTCCTGACAGTGAGATCGTTGTAGCAGGCCATTTCAATGTCCACAACCCGGCTTGGTTACGTCACTCGGGCCCATTGAAACCTGTTGGGCAACAAGTTGAGCTATTTGCTGAATCGAACCAATTGATTCAACTAGTGAAGGAACCCACTTTTTTCCCTCAAAGTGATATGCATAGCCATAATACCCTTGACCTTTTTCTGACTTCACATCATGAAAAATATGATGTGAGTGTCAACGCACCTCTTGGTAACTCGGACCATTGCACCATCTCCGCTGTGTTTTCATATTCTAACCCCTGCACTTCTACGCCTAAGGCCCCGAGAGGAATGCATGGTTTTATGGAAGGGCAAATTGGACTGCGTTAAATAATTTTTATCGCAACTTCAATTGGAAATTATGTTTCGCTGATAGAAATGTGAATGCCGCGGCTGTCATGGTACAAGAAATTATTTTACTGGGTATGCGGTCTTTCATTCCCAATAAGATGAGAAGAATTAAATCAAAAGACCACTCATGGTTTAATGAGACTTAAAGGATTGCAGTCAGGTCCAAAGAGAAAGCCTTCAGAATTGGCGTTCTAACAAGAATACTGATACTAAAAGACTTCGCAACGAGGCAAGGAATCGCTGTAATGCAATTTTAAAATGCAAAAATTTTCTGCACGAAGCTCGCACTCGAGAACAGGTTCTTCTCTGCCCCAAAGGAAGCAAAAATTTTTGGCTTTTAATCTCAACGTAAACAAAGCCTCTGGTCCTGACGGCATACCGCCAATTGTGCTTAAAATGTGTGCTTCTTCGCAACCTTTTCAACATCTCCTACAGAACAGGAGTATTTCCATCTTGTTGGAAGGTGGCAAATGTCCAGCCGGTACTAAAAAAGGGCGATGTCACGAGCCCTGCAAATTACCGACACACTGCGATATGCTCTACGCTTTCCAAAGTTATGGAAAGCATAATAAACTTTAACATCATGAACTATCTGGAACTGAGCAAACTGCTTAGTGATCGTCAATATGGTTTCCGTAGGGGTCGCTCTATTGGTGATCTTATGGCGTTCTTGAGCAAAGAATGGAATCAATGTGTTAATTTTTTCGGCGAGAGCAGGGTTGTTGTTCTAGATATTTCAAAATCGTTTGACCGAGTGTGGCATAAATCGCTCGATGGATTGTTACTCGATGGTTGTTCGATGGATTACATGTTTCCTCAAGCACAGAACGATTCGAAACGTAGTTGACTGTATTTCCTCCAAGGAGCACGCCATTAACGCAGGAGTACCGCAGGAATCAGTTCTATCCCCAACCTTGTTTCTGGTTTTTATCAACGACCTTCTGTCGTTGACGCATAACCAAATACATTCGTTTGCGGAAGACAGCAGCATTTGTCATTCATATTCATTTAAAAAACGCCGAAGCTCTATGGAGATTGAGAGAAAAAGGCAAAATATGAATGACACACTCCTATATGATCTACAAAAAATCTCCGAGTGGGGTCTTGCTAATAGAGTAGAGTTCAATGCAAGTAAGACTCAGTGCTGCCAGTTAACCCACAAATGGATGGATTGCCCCTTAACTCACCTCAATATGAATGGTGTGGATCTTGTGGAATCAGCCGCTCTTGACGTTCTGGGCATATCGATCCAATCTGATCTTCGTTGGAATGATTAAAATTTCGATGTTCCGAAAGAAGCGGGCAAGTACCTAGGTTTTTAAAACGATGCAAAAAATATTTCACCTCAGCTGATCTTTGCATGATCTGCAGCTCATATATTAGACCGAAAATGGAGTACAAATAGCACATTTGGACAGGGGCTTCAAGATCTTATTTGGAGCTTCTGAATCGAATTCAACGTCGTGCGATATATTTGATAGTGGATGAAAGTATTTCGTGTGTTTCCCAGGTCCACTCTGGCAGCTGTTTCAGCCCATTCCTTTACTATTAGCTCTATACCCAACAGAACCTTGCATTACCGAGATAATTCGTTTTTTAGTCGCACCGTGAAGTTGTGGAATAGTCTCCCTGCGAGCGTGTTTCCCGGCAGTTTTCAGCTGTGGAAGTTTAAAACAAATCTTCACCAACACAAGTCCATCTATTCACCCTTCAACTTTCTATCTCCCTATCTATCTTCCGAATCAACACAATGCTTATGCATTTATACGGGGCATCCCCTGAGCGTTAGTTCAGTAAAAAAAAAAGTATAAAATTAAAGGGATCGCACAGAAAAAGTTCTTTAGTAGAGCAAGGCAGGGGCATACGGCCACTGCCTAATAGGGTAAACGATACGAATTACGGCAACGCCACAGATGAATAGAGATGAGTAACAGTGATTTTGTCACTGCTACTCGAAAGTAGCAATCACAGTCTGAAATATTTCAATCAAAGTGATTGCTACTCCTGTATTCATTTTTATTTACAGGGAAGGTATTAATTACAGTAGCAGTGACTGTGATTCATAAAGGCTTTGAGTATCGAATAATTTCTGCTCCTGTTATTTCCTTTTCACTAAATCACAGCAGCAGTGATTTCTATTTGAGGGAATATACGTCAACTAAGTTATGCGCGTCAGCAGGATTATTTTCTAGGGGGAGGGGGCAAAAGGCATAATGGAATTTAGAATGAACATAAACAAAATGTAACCTATATAATGTTATTTACTACGGGCTTTGCTACTAATTTTGTAAACGTGATATGCACACTTCACCGGCTGACACACGCTTGTACACATAAGAAAATTTTATATATTTTACATATGGTGTAAAAATCTTTCTCGTATCATGTTCGAAATATTTAATAATATTAGATAAACAATATTTTTTTTGTAGGAAAACTGAAAAAAAAACAAACGAAATTTTTAGGCCATTTTTTAACTTTGGAAGCCTTTAACTCCTTAACCAATTTCGAGCGGACTGAAATTTTACGGATTTGGACATTGGAGTTCAAAATCCATATCAATCGCAAAAATTAAAAATTTGATTTGTCGCTATTCTTGAACTGCTCCCCGCATGCTAAGGGAGATATTTTTCACCGGATCTCGCACCGCATTGACACCAATCTACTTAATTCGTTTTCCAACATGAATCAGTTGCAGCAGCTTGCAAGCTACTACAATCAAGTATGGAAACATACCTATTATCTGAATGATTACAAAAAGTATTTTTTTAATTCAAATCGTATGAATAAATAAATAGGTACATGAATATTATATTTGTTTTGGGTTTCATACATTTTCTTAACATATTCCAGAACCTGCAAGGCTTAATTATGAATCCTGGTTTAATATAAGCACGTGACGCAAAAAAAGTCCATAAAGTCACTTCCCAGAGATATACAAATTACCGGCAATGCATGAAAATTCAGAAAGAAACTTTTTAATTACCTTGCAGTTTAAATAACGTACATACTTACGATTATCTCTTATTTTTTATTTCTTTATTTTTTTTCTTGCCCCTCTCTATCCTAGTGAAGTGCCAAACGATACATGACTATTAATTTTTCTCTTTTTTATAATAATTTAATTTTGTCTTTTAAAATATACGTAATACTTTAAAATGTTTGATGTTTAGATAACAAGTTGCTATATACACGTGCTATTTAAATATTGTGCTGCTAGTACTTTAAACATAAGATATTTATCTTGTTGTACTAGCATATATCTGAAACATATATATAAATAAATAAATAAAAATAAATAAATAAACACCGCTTCAAAGTTCTCAAACTGGGTGGGCGCCGCTAAATAACGTGAATTTTAAGAAGTATGAAATGTCATAAAAAAACTTTTGACTATAAACAATTCTAATGAAAAATCGTTTGCTTAATATGATAAGATTTTTTCAAAAATTAGTCTTTTATCCAAAATTGGCCTACTTTATTAAATTTAATAATTTTTTTCTTTCGCTTTTGAGTTAGAAGCTTTGCACTCGCCTAGATCGCTGCGAGAATTTAAATGCTGCAGGACTGTTTGTCCTTTTATTAAGTTTCGTAAAAATTAAAAAAAAATCCAAATTAATTACCATTTGTAGTATTTACTAATGGTTTCGTACTATTTTCGAATTAAAATTATTTTATTAGAAAAAATTCATTAGTGGTTGTACGAATTATTAGTTGAGTTTAAAAAATATACAACTGAAATCGTTCATACTGGTTTGTCGAAATATTATTACCGAATATAAGAAAATGTGATTGACAGGTGGCCGAAGTCTACTGGAAGGGTACGAGGCCCATAAGCTAAAGAACCGCTGTTCAAACCCCAGCTGAACAGAAGGTTTTTTTCGTAACTAGGTATTAGGATCATTCGTAAATATAATCGTAGAATAACCATTTCTTTTTGTACGAATACGAATAAAATATTCGAAGTGTGTACTAAACTAGGTCCATTACACGAATTCTATTCGTGGCTTAAACTTACGACAAAAATTCGTAATAAAATTTTATTAATTTTACAATACGTATTGAAAAGTGTTTGTGAAACAAGGGTAAATGAAATGGTACATAACTTATAAGGCCGTGTATATATTACGCGTTTTTGTCATGATTGTGACAGCGCTCTCACGTTATTTTTCGCAATCACGGCTGAAAAATACTGAATATTAAATAAATGTATTTAGATACATACAACAATTTTATATTATTCAGCCGCTTCTGCGTAAGGAACGTGAGAGCGGTGTCGCAATCGCGACAAAAACGCGTAATATGAACCTTACAGTAACGCGTACAACATACTATTTAAAAATGAATGCTTTAGCTCAGCTTTATTTATAAATTACCCTAAAAAAGTATTTATGTATTCTCTTCAAAATATATTAAATACATAATCCGTCATATGAAATCAAAAAAGCTGTAAGTTACAAAAAAGTCAAAATCGACTTTTTGATTTTTATGATGCACCTTAGGGGTCGTGCATAAACTACTTTACTGATTTTTAGCACTTTTTACCCCTCCCCTCCGTTACTTTTCGTAGTGCATTTCAAAACCCCTCCCCCCCACATAAAGTAACGTTATATATGATATAAAAAATTAATTGATTTAAACACATTACATTATTTTACACTATAGCAATCTGAATTTTCACTAGTATTACAGACTATATAAATATATATGACTATATAAATTAAAGGTACAATATAAAAAAATAATAATACATAACTATTTATATTATCATTTAAAGCTATTCTATCTTCGATCCAAGAGTCGATGCTCTCAATCACTAGGATTGAGAAGCTAGAAGAGTTGTTGAGGATTCTTAAAATTCTTCATTAAATTCTATGTCGACCCTTTCAGGGGTTTCCTGATTTCTAATGGAAAAAAATTAAAGTGGTCTTTGACAGAGTTAATAAGCCGATTTAAGCGTTATTTGTTTTCTTTTATGCTTATAATCAGTGGACCTGCGCTGTTAAATGCATAAATCTATACATATAATAAAACTGTGGAAAAAATCTGTACATTAAATGTTATTTGGAATTTTTTTCTGCGATGATATGGATTACAAAAATGTAATTTTTAAAATTAGTATCTGTATGTCTGTCTGTACGCGTATCACTTGAAAGTTTCTGGTTATATTTTCCTTAAACTTGACACTTAGGTTCCTTAAATCTCTAGTCGGTACATAGGTTATTTTTTATCACAGAATTATTTTAAATATAACAGCTCTTTTTTTTTAATTTTTAAAAAATTGGAAAATTGAATTGTCATTATAAAATTTGTAACCTTATGTTAGGTTTCTATAGAACAGTCGAAGAACATAAGAAGTATAAACTATAATACTACACATCTAAATCAATATACTCACGGATTTGGTACTAGAAACAGAAATAACTTAGATGTGGCGAGATGCAGTCGAGAGGTCTCAAAGCAACGCTACTGATGTGCAGGTCCTAGCGCCCATAATAATTTAATTATTTATTAAAAATGACTATAAAGTTAAAAAATTTTCAAGAAGGCAACAACAACAACAACAACTCTGTATTGAGTCAATCACTTAGCTGACTAGACAGTCTGTTTCGGAAATCGCTACATATTCCTCTTCAGTAGTCTGTGAGTGATTAAGCTGTGATCAACTCACTGTTTAAACTAGCATATGAATGTGCAGATTCTGGAATTCATTCTTATGAATTGTATGGCTGCTAATCATATGACATTTCAAAGCAGTAGGCTATTTATAGATCACCGCCATCAACTCTATTCATGAATATTGAAATAAATGAAGAAGCAACTAGAACAGATGGCAACCCTTGATAGAGTTGACTCTGGTTCTTTCGATAACACCACAAGGGCATCACTTTTTTACCGTTGTTCTTTAGCAGTGAAGCCATTTGAAATTTTGTTAAAAGTAGATCGTGCAACAAATTAGGGACAGTGACAAATCAAATTTTTAATAATATTATAAAATAAAAAAGGTGATTTTATATATATTTATAGTTGCAAGTTATCATTAGAGTTATTTTTGTAGTTTACAACGGTCAAAAAAAAATCTTGCGGCGTCAGCACCCGAAAAATCACTATTCATATGCACCAAGATGGAAGATCATGCCAACAAATCGCAGGTGCCTTTAAAGTTTCTAAAACCATGGTCGACTGCAGAAAAGGTGCAACGCAAATAAATCAGCCGCATTACTACTGCTCGAGAAGATACTCTCATTGTCTAGGAATCTTAAAAGAAATCTGCATAAATCTGCAAACGAAGTACGAGTGACTTTTGAAAATGAAGCAGCACCATCCGTAGACAAGAGACGTTTGCGTGAAGCTGGACTTTTTGGAAGGATTTCACAGCAGAAGCCTATATTATCTGAACGCAACCGTAAGAAGAGGCTTGAGTTCGCTATAAAGTATCGTCATTGGGGAATAAAAGAGTGAAAAAGAGGATTGTTTTCAGACGAAACTAAAATAAATAGAGTGTCGCCTCATGGAAAAATATATGTCCGCCGCCCAAGGTCAAAGGAGTTCGACCCAAAGTACACCCGAGCTACAATGAAGCATTATGCTTTGGGGTGCTATGTCAGGGCGTGGTGTAGGCCCACTGTAAAAAACTGAGGGTCTTATAAACCGGTTCCAACTTATTAAAATTCTGAAAAATAAGATGCTGCCTCATTCGGATGAAAATATGACCGTAACTTGCATATTTCAGCAGGACAATGACCCGAAGCACACCGCTCGGATGGTCAAGCAGTGGTTTTCAGAAAGTCAAGTTACTGTTTTGGACTGGTCATCTTGCAGTCCTGACCTAAATCCAATTGAGAACTTATGGCAGCTTGTAAAAAAAAGAAGTGAGCTTGCTCATGATAGGCAACTTTGATAATCTGTACGATGAAGCCAAAAAAGTTTTGGAAGCGCTTCCTAACAGTGTTTGTAAAAATTTAATGGAGTTTATGCCTCGCAGATGTTGTCAGTATTTGACAACAATGGTTTCGCTACAAAATATTGACAAAACAATAATAATATACTATATAAAATATTAAAAAACTCAAGTGTTCATAATTATATTCACGACTTATCTGGTTATGCCTATATGATTTTTTCCCAGATTTTCAAAAATACTGTTTAATAATTAAGAAACAGGCTTTTACATAAAGGTTAGTAATTTTCATTATTTTTGGGTCAAGTACTCTTAATGCATGTTAAAATATAAAAATGATTTTTCTTAAAAAAAAGTTTCTTTAAAATTTATACATTTTTTAACAAAAATTAAAAAAAAGTTACAATGCTCGATAATTATTTTAGTGAGTACTTGATATATTTCTGCATTTAAAACGCGCAACATGATAAATTGAAGCGCTAAAGTAAGAATGTGTACTCAGCGCTCTGTATGGCACGCATAAGAGGCGGTAGGGCGGATTTAAAACATATGATAACATTATTGCTTATAGAATACCTCATTTTTTTTAATCAACACATGCCAAATTTAAAAAAAAAGGACGTTGGTTTACTGGTTCTCCAGATGTTGCGAAAAATGTGTTCCAGGAACCACGCGCACATGTCCAATCACTCCTTATTTTGGCACATGTCCTTTAAATAACGTACTTGATGACTGCCTAAGTTTGTGTTTTCATGGCTTTATTGATTCTCCATACATTACAAAAATGTGTCCCAGTTGTATGGAAGATACCACGCCCACTTGGCCAATCGCGCCCAATTTGAGATCATGTCTTTCAAATGACGTACTTGATGACTGCCTAAGTTTTTGTGTTCGTCTCTGTAATAGTTCTCCAGGTATTGCTGAAAATGTAATCATTTGTATAGAAGATAACACGTCCACTGGTCCACAGATCTTAAAAACCATTTTTTTTTTTGTACTATTCTAAACCTAAGGCACTAAAAACGTCATCAAAATTACTTATTCCCTCTAGTTTGTGCCAGTCATTCCATTGTGCAGTTCTCTGTATGGCTCGCACAAGACAGGTAGCGCAGATTTAAAACATTGTGTATTTTTTCAAATTCGTATATATATGTAATCTTTTTTAAAAATTTTATAAGTTACCGATTTTTATTAAAAATTTATTGTTTTTAAAGAAAATTTTTTTTAAATCATTTTTATATTTAATTTCATTTAATTTTATTGAGAATTAAAAATTTTGTTACATTGCATCCATCGTGTTAAATAAGTTGAATTATAGACTATAATGTATTATCTAAAGTGAGTTAGCAATAATATATAGAAGCAACTTGCTTAGGCAACCGCGAAAACAACAGCGGGCGGCAGCAACCACCATATCAACTGTGAAGCAAGTCAGGAGCGGAAACCATCGGGGGTCGTCCATAAACTACGTTACCAATTTAGGGGGGGGGAGGGGTTTTGAAATGCACTACGATAAGTAACGGTAGGGGGGAGGTGTTTAGATATTGTAACGTTACCAAAAATTAAAAAAATCGACGAAAAACCTCTAATTAATAACACAATCATTTAAAAATTTTTTAACCTTACATGTTTATGTTTGATCGTCTAAATTGATGGTTAACTTTTGTTTCAACGATTTCTTCCACCACCTTTTCCCTCGACACAGGAACCTTTTGGTATTCCTTCACCATCTCAGCACACGTCTGAAAAATTTGGGTCTTTGCTTTTGCGACAGGCTTTGACGTTAAGGCCTGAATGTTCTTGATCAAAGGAGATACCGTATGACATGTACTGTCCTTCTCAGAAAGAAGAAATCGGTTCAAGGTCGTGTCCTACCTGCGGCTTGTATTTCGTTTTTAAAACTTCTATGAATTGCCATAAGTTTGTATTATATCGTTTACAATAAATCGGAATAAAAAATACTATTTAAATAAATCAATTTTCAGAAAGCATTTACACAAAAACACAGAACTTGGTGCAGCTCGGGTGCAGCCTTTAAGGGTACTCTGTCAAAGACCAGGTGAATTTCTTTGCGTTAGAAATGAGGATTCACCTGAATGGGTCGACATAGAATCCGATGAAAAATTCTATTTTGAAGAATCCTCAACAAAGCTACCAGCTTCTTCTATCCCAGTGATTGAGAGCATCGAATCTTTGATCGCAGATGGAATAGCTTTTACAGATGATATTAATTATTGATTTTTATTCAATTGTTCCTTTAATGTATCAAGTCATACTAGTCACTTATACTAGTGAAAATTGTCAGAGCTAGTAAAAATATATAATCATTCGAATGAATTAATTTCATATGTCACGTTACTTTATGGGGGAGAGAGGGGTTTTGAAAAGCACTACGAAAAGTAATGCAGGGGGAGGGGGGTAAAAAAAACCGGAAAATCAGTAACGTAGTTTATGGACGACCCCTCGGGCACTCAATAGATTATAGCCGAGAGAGGAGTGCCCCACGACACATAAAAGAAGTTGGCAGCATCCACATTGAAAATACTGCAACTCGCGGCGGCAACCGCGAAAACAACATCGGGCGGCAGCAACCGCCATATCAACTGTGAAACCACACAACCCTAAAGCATTCGACAGCAGTAATAACTTACTAGCCATATGTCAGGCCACCCCGGCGTCCGATGACGCAACAGTGAGATTGCACACTTCAAACGCAATAAAGAATCAAATAATCCCGCAGGAAGCCATGCCGAAAGGACCCCACCAGTTCACCTGGAATAAGGAAAGGTATCTCTCACCGTCATTTAAAATAGAGTATTTTGCCATATAAAAATAATCGCATTAAAACAACCAAGTTCTCCAACCTTGATCACGATTGGTTTCATTCATTCTCGATTCGTTAGGTGTATTTCGCCTGCATGTCTAGCTCTACGTGCCTCGAACTTAAAACTTTCATAATCTAATAATACCAACCATCAATCTCTGCAGCAATTCGTGCCCAGCTAATGGACAAACCAGTAACCACGCCAGCGGCGAAATCAACAACCTCAACGGGAGCAGCACCATCAGACGTTACTGCACCAAGGCACTTCGCCATCACGTCACCCGGGCTGGCCATAACCACCTACCCGAACGGACCGGGCGGTATCACCATCGCGTGTGCGACTACATGTGCTTGGGAATAGGCATATTTCTGAATGACATTGTCATCGACTTCTACTTGAGGTGGCTATACGACCAACAACCCACTCAAGTCAGAGAGGATGTGCACATTTTCAGCACACATTTTTACAGCATGCTAACTAGATCATTGGCTCATGTCAACGAACAGGAGCAACACCAACGCATACGATGGTGGACTCAAAAGATACAGTTGGTAAACAAGAGGTACATAATCGTACCAATTAATGAAAAGTGCCATTGGTACGTGGCTTTTGTGTGCCTGAAACATAAACCAAGCCAGTCTAAACAACGCGGATGTATTTAGTTGCTTGATTCATTTGCACACGCCTCTAGAGCGCACGTCGCACCCATTACACCGTGTTACACACATTCTGTCCTATGAACCAAATTTACTTTTTCGGAAAGGGGATAAAAAATAAAAATACAAGTGTATCGGCGATTTTCATGTACACGTCAGAATTTTTTTTTAAGTTTGAAGTATATATATTTTTTTTATGGTTATCGTTTTTTTAAAGGTTTCAGTTCGTTAAAAAAACAATTTTTTTTATTACTTTTGTTTTATAAAAATAAAGAATTGTTACATTAAAAATTTTAATGTTTTTAAAGAAATTTAGGCCTTTTATTTTTGCGGTTGTAAGCATTTGCTTCAGTATCGCGACAAATAGACCAACAGTATTCGCCAAGCATATGCGTAATGTCTTTTCCTTTAAAGCGCTTTTCAATAGCCGCAATGTCCTGATGGAACCTTTCGCCATGCTCATCGCTACAAGCTTCTAAATCATCAGGGAAAAAATCTAAATGATTGTGAAGAAAATGGATCTTTAGCGACATTAAAATGCCCATTTCGCCATATGCCGAAATCATTTCTGCGACAATATTTTTATAATTGGCAGCTCGTTTGTTGCCAAGAAACTGCTCAATAACGGCAACTGTACCTTTCCATGCACGTTGTTCCATAGCATTTAATTTTGATGAAAATTCAGAACTTGCAATTATTTGTTTTATCTGCGGACCATTGAAAACACCTTAAATCAAAAAAATCATTAAAAAACATAAAGTTACTGAATGACTTCTTAAAAAAAATACCTGCATTAATCTTTGCGCCGCTTAATTTCGGGAAAATGTTGCGCAAAGTTGCAATGGTCTCGCCATCACGATCCAGTTTTTTAACAAAATTTGATACGAGACCGAGCTTAATGTGTAATGGAGGCAAAATGATTTGAGACGGCTGCACCAATTTTAGATTCTCTATACTTTCTATGCCTACTTTGTAGCATGTTAGCGGCTTCCACTTAAATTCAGTGCAATGCTCATCACTTTTTCGACCTTACCATGTACACAAAAAGCACTGGTGGGTTGGAAATCCACGCTTAACATCCATGAGTAAACCGACCACTTTCAGATCGCAGCATATTTTCCAATTATCTTCTTTGAACTTTATCAACTGTAATATTGATTCCATGCCTTCGTATGTTTCCTTGAGGTTTGTGGCATATGCGATCGGGACAGATGGATGTGTGTTGCCGATATGAAGCAGCACGACTTTAAGGCTGTTGACCGATGCATCGATGAAAAGTCGCCACTCCTCTGAAATATGTGGGCAAACAGCGAATCAATGTCACAACAATAAGCCAAGTTTTTTTCCCGATCTTCGTGCAATCTAAAAAATTGGTCATATGGAATAGTGCTACCTCGATCACGAGCGGCTGTTATTTTAAAATCAGCCGCCACTATATTCCACTGCTTAAAGCAAGATGCAAAGAGTTCTGCTGTTCTCCTCGACAAATTTCCGTCTCGTACGAGGTCATTGAAGTCGGCTTGCGTTATAAAATGCGGCATTGCAGTCTCAATTTCACTGGGTGTTGCCACAAATTCCGATACTTGTGGACTCTCGCATCTCGCATTCGATGGAAGAAAAGTTGATAGCAGTTTTGGTACAACTGTTGATTCTGCATCGCTTATTTCGGGAACATTATCAAAAATCTCCACTGAAGCCGCTACACGGTCTTCTAGTGAGCATAGAACTGCTGAAATTACCGATTCTACATTAGCGTAGCGAATTTTGTTGCGGTGAATGTATTGGTACCCTTTTGTTTGAGCAAAAGTTACACAAAAGTAGCACAATTCATTGCAGTGCTCCGTGCGTGGTAGCCAAATTGTTGGTACAGCGTACTTTATTGTTGACCTTCCATCAGTAAACTTGCACAAATTTCTGTAGCTATAGTCGCACACGACTTCCGGAGTATACCACAAGTAAGGAACATAAGCAGTCTTAAATATTTTCTGGAACGAATTCACCACTGTTTAAGTAATATTTTTGAAATTTTTACTTGGTGCGAATAAGCCACAAACGTAACAAAAGTTATTTCGCGTCGGACACTGCATTTTTTTCAGATGAAATATATAGAAATACGTTTTCGCACAACAGAACTTAAAACAATATTGCAATTCCTTATTTCATCTGTCAGAAGGGGCCCCCAAACGATACTACATGTCCATCCGACCTGTCAAGTCATCACACATGTAGTATCGTTCGTGTGCAAGAAATCAAGGCGGATGGACATGTCCGATGGAAGTTGGATGGACATGTAGTATCGTTTGAGGGCCCCTAGACCAGTTGTAAGTGTTGTAAAAGTCAAAAACTGTTTAGTGTTAGAAGGTTACTATTGATTAACTACAACTATATCGAGTAGGATGGGTCAAAAAACATTTTTTTTTCCTAACGCTTTAGTAGTTTAAAAATTTGGAGTCCCTTCAAGTTATGCTAAGAAAAGTGAAAAAAATATTTTTTTTTTCAAAAATAATAAAAAGTGGGGAAAATCTGAGAATTGATAAAAATTGTTTTTAAAAAATTTGACGTGCTACAGACATTTCCACGAGTCTGCCTGCAAAAAATCAGCTCGATTAGATCACTGAAAAAGCGTTAAAAATCGGTCCAAAGGCTTCCACACAGGCCACTACGAGCTTTATACTTCAAACTTAAAAAAAAAAAATTCTGACGTGTACATGAAAATCGACGATACACGTGTATTTTTATTTTTTTCCCTTTTTCCGAATATGTGCATTTGGTTCATAGGACAGAAAAAAATTTATTTTTTGTAACACCGTGTTATGCACAGTTACGTGCAAGACGAGTGGCAAGCAGCATATCCGGAGGAAGCGACGATAGCCTGGACGGAAGACGTCCTACCATTTTATGAAGTTGCAGTGCCTCAACAAGCCATCAGCAGCGACTGTGGTGCCTTTGTGCTGCATATGATTGACCAGTTCTTCAAGGACCCCACCCGAGACCTCCGCGTAGCCAGCATACGTACGTGGTTTACCCACCATAGCGCATCATACAAGCGTACCAAAGTAGCATACGTAATTATAGCACTTAAACCAATTATAGCACCGACCAACTTACGGGCCAGCTTGCCGAGGCTGTATGTACCCGCACGTGAAGTGGTCGCAGCCGTAAGTACACGTGAGTCAGTGATCACGTCCCACGGCAAAGCTCACAAAGGGCAGACCACCCCACGCCAGTGAATCAGACGACGACACTAGCTCGTCCAACAGCAGCACGTCCAGCAGCAGCACCTCCAGCAGCAGCACTTCTAACAGCAGCACATCCAGCAGCGCTATTTCTAATAATAAAATATCGCAAGCAAGCTACGAAATGAAAGTCGACGTAATCCATCCACTACAGAACCAGGGAGAAGTCACCAGCACTACCCCACAACGCATGACAAGCGTCATACAGGCAGGGCCAGGGGTAATATCACCCATCACAACTGCACCATCCATGCAAGGGCATGACACACGCCAGCATGAGTCGTCGGACAGCAGGGTCGAGTTCAAGGAGCCAGGTTGCAGCAACGACATCAACACGAACAGCAGTCAGCGGCACATTACAAAACTCACCAAGCTTCGAATAAGTTTTAGCAGCAATAGGTGACTGACGCCGAACATGGAAGCTAGGGGAACATGGAAAACTTTGACTAATTTTATCCCTACATGTCTTATCTTACACCTTACCTTTCCTTCCAGCTTTCTTACGGGGTCATGCACTCATGACCAACTACCAAATCCAACCCTGCGGGAAAAATTCTCCAACACCAAGACACGGTCAGCCTTCTGCGAGTAAGGACTACGCGAAAAGCCGACCGTCGCACAGTGGGTTGAAGTCCCGAAAAGTGGAGATTAATTCAAAAAATGAGCTCTAGCTTTCACAACCGTATTTGGTACCGGGTGAAACTAGATAAAATTCTACATCACTAATTGCAAAAATAACAGTTCTAAGTTGTTTACTTTATTTGCAGTGTGTCTTCAAAGTCAATAATTGTTATTATTTTTGCGCGCATTGGTTATGAGTGAAAATTTTTTATACTTCAAGTGGATATTTTTTTAATTAAGACTTCTAAAAGTGAAAGTTTTATTATGGAGCCGTCTACTTCAGGTATTTGAGCATATGATAAATATTTTTTTGTTAGATAAATGTTTTGGAAATATTGTAAAAAAAAATAAATGAAATTGCTCCAAAATTGGTGTATTTTTGATGTTTGTATTGAGTTTTAAAAATTTCTGGGTGAAATTGGGCGAAACCGCTTATATAGTCTTAAAGTATGAGATTTCAGCTAATAAATCTCAGAAACTTTTCTTGCAAATGTTTACAATTTTTAGAGTTATTGAAGTTTTAGTAAAATAACTCCCGTTGCTAAAAATCTATGTGAAAAAAAAAACAAACAAAAAATCACGTTGTCTTTATTATCTTTTGTCTTTATATTCCATTTGGTAGTTGTTATTGTAGCTACTGAGTGTGTAGTTTATTAGTGATTTTTAATCGATCAATGTATTGATAATTAATTGGTAAGAATTTAATACTTAGGGTATTTAAGATTCAGTACAGCCACGTTCATTTATTTTTTGTATGGGCTGTCAATGATTTGTTTAATGTGATGTTATTTATTGAAAGTGTTGTGTGTTTGTAAAACGAATAGTATTTTGCAAATTTTAAACGATTAAAAATTTTACTAACTGCAGGAACAAGTCCCAAAACAATTTTTATTCCTCGCCATGAGTTACATAACTTTATGAAGAATTCAGAGCCTAAATCACTTGAAGATCGATTTAATCTTCTGAGGTGGGAACTAATCACACGCGTTAACCCTTCAGATATGGTAGATTTCACCAAAAGATTTAATAATTTTTGCACAGACTATAAGACTCGGTGGCCTCAATCTCATAGAATGGATACATTTTTTTTTTTTAAATAACAAGAATTGGCTTGATACTGCAATTTCCTTTAATGCACCACCAGCACCAACACAAAAAAGAGGTCGGCATGATCTCTCATTTGATGAGTGTACAGAAAAAACTAAAGGAAAGAAATGTAAAGATATCAGAGATAATACTCCATTGTCTATTTTAGCGCACGCTACACAAATGAGCTTTAGAGCTGCTGGAAAAGCAGATGCGTCGAAAATAATTAAGGAATTAATATCATCTCCAACAAAAGCAAAAAAATACAAACAAAGTTTAGAACAGGTATCACCACAGCAATTAAGTGCGGAGGAAGCTCTTTCCGTCTTGATAGAAGCGAAGCTAACTCGACACCAGTATAACATAATTAGAGAAGCCGCTCCAGAGAAATTTTCATCGTATACAATAGTCCAAGCAGCTAAACAAATGTTATCCAGAACGAGACGAAATACAAATTACTGAAACGTTAGCTCAAGTCAATCTACAATCACTATTAGACCATACCACTGAGCGTATTTTTTCGATAAAAAATTTGGATTTTAATTTGTTAGACAATGAAGAACTGTCTAAGATGACTTTATACACTAAGTGGGGCTTTGATGGAAGTTCTGGACATAGTGCATATAAACAAGCCTTTCATGACATTAACGCCTCGGATTCTTCAGTATTTATAACATCGATTGTACCATTGAAATTAGTTTGTGAAAATAAAACAATTTGGCAAAATCCTCGTCCGTCTTCCACTCGTTTTTGTAGGCCCTTGAAAATTGAATTTATGAAAGAAACGGTCAACAGTATTAAACTCGAAAAAGAAAGAGTGGAGACTGAAATAAATGCTCTTGTCGATTCCGTAGTAGTAGTTGGAGAGAGAGTAGTGAAAGTTAATCATGAACTAATTCTTGTGATGATTGACGGTAAGGTCTGTAACGCTATTACAGACACAAAGTCCACACTAAAGTGTTATATATGTGGCGCTACAAGCAAAGAGTTCAACAATATTGATGAAATGATTACAAAAGTTGTAAATACAGATGCCATGCAGTTTGGTTTATCTGTCCTTCATGGCTGGATAAGATTTTTTGACTGTCTTATTCAATTGTCATATAAACTTCCGATTAAAAAATGGCAAACTAGATGTGATGATGAAAAAAAAATTATTGCTGATACAAAAAAACGCATTCAAAGGGAATTCAAAGAAACTCAAACGATGGTAATTCGGCAAGGCGTTTTTTTAAGAATGCTGAAGTATCTGCAGAAATTACAAAAATTGATTTACAGTTGATAAAAAATATGCACACAATATTAATAGTTGTTTCAAGTGGTATTGAGGTCAATATTGAAAAATTTTCAAATTTCGCTAATGACACTGCCAGACTATTTGTTAAAAATTATCCATGGTATTATATGCCTCCAACTCTACATAAATACTTTATTCACGGGTCAGAAATTATAGCGCTTGCACCATTGCCTATTGGTCAGCTAACTGAAGAACCTCAGGAAGCCAGAAATAAAGACTTCAAAAACTATAGGGAACATTTTTCGCGTAAATCCTGTCGGGAAAGTACAATAGAAGACGTGTTTAATAGATTTCTTTTAAGTTCAGATCCACTTATTTCAAGCAAGAGGAAGAGTTGTAAAAAGAAAATAGAGCAAATGCCGCAGTCTGCATTGGAGTTACTTATTCTTCCCCAAAATGAAAATGATAATGGTGACAAAGATGATGAAGATGATGAAGGTGATGAAGACGATGAAGATGAAGATTATTTTAACTAATTTTAATTTATGAAGTAAATAATAATTATAACGTTTACGAAATGAAGTAAATAAAAAAAAATTACAAATATATTTTTTTTTTAAATTTTTGAGTGTCTTCTCCATGTGGCATATAAACTACCACTTAAAAAGTGGCAAGCTAAATCAGATCATGACAAACAAGTTGTTAAAAAAATAAATTTATTACTATGTAACATTTTTATTAATATTTTTCCAAAAAAAAACAAAATTCCTACAGAGCTAGAGCAATTTTCTAAAAGGGGCGTGGCACCGCCCTATTCCACCTTGGGTGAAATTCATACTGCACGATCAATATATATACCAAATCCCATCTTCATACCTCTGATAGTTCATGAGATATATCCGTTCTAAGTTTCAGGTTATATGGGCGGTGCCACGCCCCTTTACCCAATCATAATCAAGTATAGGAATATTACCCAGTCAACAGTACCACATTGGGTATGTTTCATGACAATGGGTCTATTATTATGGCCGCCAGAGCGATTTTTAAAAAAGGGGCGTTGCACCGCCCACTTTTCCAAAAAATGTATAGCCTATTTCATTCAGTGATAACTCAGCATTCTCATAGTGAAAGAATTTTTAGAATCGGATAAGCAGTTTAATTAATCTCCACTTTTCGGGATTTCAACCCACTGTGCGTCGTGCTGGAAATAATAATTACCTAGGCTGCCCAAGCCAGCGCATGCAGAAAGGCATGCCACCATGCAGTACATTTTATCTTTTATTTTGTCATTCGATATTATAAGCATTACTATTAATATACCTTTACCGGTTCTAATTTTAAGCTTAATTCCCATGTATGAAAGCGATACATGGATTAATTAAGAAATAGTAACCACCAAGCAGAATGGGAGCGTTATAATGGCGCTATTAAATATAGGCTAAGATAAACTCAATTTAAGAAAGGTAGAATTAGTTGGCAGCTATTGCCATAATTTAAGAATTGGATAATGTATCAATAAAACATTTAAACTAAAATAATAACTATAGTTTAGTAATTTAATCATTTGCAATAGGGATATAAGCTTGAGTACAAGTTTAAATACCAGCCAGATTCAGGCTGAAGTGAGTTGTGCCCTATTTAACTTCCAATATAGAGTACAAGAATAGTTTTGGAATTGGTAACAACCTTTGGTGTCGGTCTCGAAAACGACCAATGACGCGACTTCTTACCTCCTTATCATTAACCATAACTTTCCAAATTTTATATGGAGTTTTATAATTGAGAAAATTAGAGCGACAAGTTGCATGTTGATTTTGAGGAAATATTCTCATAATCAACTGTATACAACTTAAAACTAATTGTAAATACACAAGATTAAAATATTATACATTTATAATGTTTGTATTTAAACATGAAGAGTAAAAGCACATGTGAATTAATAATTAGTTTACAATAAAGCAATCAGTGAGAATTATTTAAGATTACCCAAATTAGCCTTTATGCATGTTAGGTAGTTTAATTCTATAAAATTCTGGTAAAGCGGTGAGGGAGTTGGAATTAGATAATGTCTCATTCAAGATACCAATAGGAGAAAGGTGACAAGAATCAGACCAATTAAAGTCCTTTTCTCGATGATAAATTTCATTACCAAGATAATTTTCGTGAAGTTCAAGTCTGTCAACAAATCTTTTTTGAAGCATATCAACCAAGAGGAGTTACAAGAGCTTTATTATATACTAGCAAATACCCACTGCTTCGCCTGCGATAAAATATAAAATACCATTTAAAAATTTTAAATCTTAAAATTAAAGTATTCTGTTTTATCTTCAAATGCAAAATATACAAATATTTGTGTTTGTTTAATAATTAAAAAAACGCTATAAATATTGAGAAATTACTTCTTTTTAATTTGAATTACCTTATTACAGTAATTGTCATGGTGATATAAAGTTGCTTGGCTTTTTCTGAATTTTGATTTTTTAATAATATTGGTAAAAAATTTTAAAATTTATTATTTAAAAATGTAATTTTTTTTACTTAGATTCTGAATATTAATATATTCTTCTTAAGTTTTGAAAAATTTTCATTATTATGACATCTTACTTTTGGCTATATCTTGAAAACTATAGATTTTCTCTATATAGAAAATATAACACATTTTCTTTAGAATTAGAATGAGAAAAAACCGATTGAAATTTCAATTTTTTAATTTGCAAGCAAACATCTCGGCCATTTTCAAATCGATGTTCATGAAATTTCCTTTGTCTGAAAGGTGAATTAAGTGAATTCGGAGAAATAAGAAAAGCTTAACTGTTACTTCACCAATTCAATGTTTTATATTGTTTTCACAAAACCTTCAAAATTTTCAATTTGTGCTCAAAAAATAGGCCAAAAGTTATTTTTTTCAATTTCCAATTTTCTCCACTCTTTTATATCATTTATCTAAAAAAGTTACTTAAATTTGACACAAAAGTCAATAAACAGTTTCTATCATTAAAAATCATGGGATGTCACCACCTATTATTTTTTGTATAAAATTGTATTTTTTCAAAATGTTATACATATTTTTTACAATTGAAAGTTTTCTATATGACCTTGTTATTATATGATTTAAATACAAATACTCAATACTTGATAGTTTTAATCATTTTTAATTTTATATACAAATTCTAATTATTTGATAGTTTAAAATCGTTTATTGAGCTTTTAATTTTACGATATTCTACAGCTTAAAATATAATTTCTGTGAAAAATTTCATATATTACAAACTTCATTATCAAATTTTAGTCTTATACTACGTTGACATTGGGTCCAATGACTCATTTCAGGCCATTTTCAGCTAACTGAGAAACGAAGTCATTTCATTTCCCATACAAATTCTCAGTTGCAATTCAACTCATTTAAAACATTTAATTAGATTGGATACGTTCTTAAAACTTATCACAGACTATTTCGAAAGCATTCAATGGAGAATATATAAAAAACACCGAATACACTAAAAACAAAGGAAAACGTCAAGCAACAAATCATTTTATTCACGTGTATCATCATCAATATCAATAAGTAAAAACAAAACAAATAAAGTTGTCAAACGAAGTGAGATACTTTCGCAAAAAAAGAACTAATGTAAGCACTTTTGAATGACTGATTCTAAATAAGTCATATTACCCAATTTAAACGTAGTATTATACGACCAAAACCGTTTGAAATATAGCATTTTCATTGAATTTTAGGCGTGGAAACCCATTTTTAGTACAGCTGTCGAAAGTAACCATACAAATAATATTACCAAATTTTAGTCTTATACGACCAAAACAGTCAGTATATTGTGGACGTGAGAAGTAAGAGTGGAAAAGTTACCAATCGCTGTTGATACGAATGCCTAGAGTGTGAGCGCCAGCGATTACGAACGTCTGCAACACAAGAATGGTAAACAAGGCAAGACATGAGGAACAATCGCCTTTCACGATTTCGTTGAAATAACAAATCGTTTGGTACCTATATCGTCTAAATCTCTGAGGTTCTCGCTTGATTGTCATACATCCGTGCAGTGTCACAACGCTTTTAATAGTATAGATAGATAGTATAGATAGATAGTATAGATAGATAGTATAGATAGATAGTATAGATAGATAGTATAGACAGATAGTATAGATAGATAGTATAGATAGATAGACTTATACAATCTCAAGTCGGGAAAAGTAAGCTGGCAAGGCTACAAAACATAATTTATGCTTATAAATGAATTCTGGAAACTCCCCTCAAAACATTTGCGAACAAAATTTATCAATACTGTATGACAGCAAGAATCTCCCTGAAAGCAACTCCAAAACATGGCTGTCGTGTTATATTGTGAGAAGTTATATTGTGCTGCTTGTTAAATGTAAGCATCAAATAAAATACGTGAATTTTGTAATAATTATAGAAAATGCTTTTCGAAAAACTTAGTAAGCTATGACACTGGAAATTATCATAGGAATTGAATAATCAAAGAATTATCAAATTGTAGTCGAAGAACTAATACACAGAATTATCAAAAAATAATCGGTTCAGCGGTTACCGAACTTGTCTGGCTTAAAATTTCGTGAGTCTCCTTTTATATAATAGTATAGATACAGATATGCTATATCCCGATAATATTTATCCTCAAGGATCGCTTTTCGTTTCATATAAAAAACAAAATTTTTATTCTGTTTTATTTGACATGAAAAAAAGTTTTTGAAAGATTTATAATTTTCTAAAATCATGTTTTAAAATAAGTAGTTTTTGGTTATACATTGTTTCAATACTTTTAGTTTAAAGATTTTACTAATGAATTTTTCCTGACATCACATCAAGCACATAGCAACACATATTAACTAATGTGCACACACCAGAGAACAGCTTGAAAGCCATTCAAATGCCTTTTCGATTGTCTCGTCAATAAACGAGCACCGAATGTGCTTCCTGCATTTAAATTAATTCGCAAATGCATGTTACCAATCGCTGTTGATACGAATGCCTAGAGTGTGAGCGCCAGCGATTACGAACGTCTGCAACACAAGAATGGTAAACAAGGCAAGACATGAGGAACAATCGCCTAAAGCAAGGAAAATCCATGCTTTTATGCTCATTCGCACAAAGGAAAAATGTTAGTTGCTGTGTTGCATTTTTTTTATTCTGCGAATGTTGTTACCAGACACAAAAAATTGCAATATTATAAAATAAGATTTTAATTACAGTTATTATCGCACAAGTTGGCGAAAAAATGTGTCAACAATCAACTTCTATGCTAATTTGACTGCGAAGTGGATAGCAGGAATTGAATACACTTAATGTGAAAATTACTTTTATTAATATAACCAGTGGTATAAACAAATTTGTTTGAAGCTATAACCTTTGATCGGAAAGAGATATTGGGGTTATTTTTTCATGTTAATTATTTTTGAGACATTAAATATAAAAACAACAGTTTGGTATAAATTTTGCCCAAAAAAATCATAGGGCAAAAAAAAAAGACAAAAACAGTTTAACAATTTTTGCGCAAAACTGGACGATTTTTTGCAAAAGAATGCTATGCCAAATAAAAGATAGTCAGGAATTTTATATAATAGTATAGATGATTCCCCAAATATTTCGGCTGTAGCGATAGCCATCCAGCCGTGAGCTGGAATGGTTTAAAATCACCTCTAAGAATCAAGTTTTTTCTAAAAATATTGGCTGGTGTGGTAGCTGAAAAAGTTCTTCCAATCAGCATCAGCAAATGTTAAATTTTTGCATTCAGATTAATGAAAATGCTATTTTTCGTGCATTTATTAATTATTTAATTACTTGTTAATTATTTTTAATTACATACAAAAAACATAATTATTTCAAATGCTATTCTTACTTTCAAGATATCGTTGGGAAGGTTTTGAGTGGCTGCAATTTATTGATTGATTCCTGGTCAGAACTCCGTATATTGATATATATTAAAACTAAAAAATAAATTATAAAATAAGCACATTCTGAAAAATATTGTAAGAAATTAAAAAACAAAATACAACTTATGAAGATATTTTAATTTTAACAGTTTTGTGTAAATTACATTAATTAAATTGCGAGCTTTAGATCAAGTAAGTTTTGTATTAATATTTTAAAATAAAAGATATCAAAAACATGTATGAAAAAAAGCATTATCTTTTATCTGATTGCATACATTTCAATTGTTGTTTCAGATAGGAATAGTTTTTTCACCATATACTTTCTGGCAGTTTATTTTTTCAAACTATCACACCAACCAATATTTTGACAAAAAACTTTATTTTTAGAGGCTATTTCAAACCATTCCATCACACGAATGGCTATCACAAGAATCGAAATATTTGAGGAATCTTCATAAATGCTACTGAAACCAAGGATTTTTTGAGAAATTGACACAAACAACTTAACCTTCAGCCTTTAATATTCATCGCACAAAGAAAAAATATTTAGTAAAATATAATGAGTTATGTAGCGAATGAAACGAATATTTTATTAAATATTCTTATAAAATATTTAATATAATTTTTTTACAAGATATTTATATTGTATCTTAAATGTTATTTTATTATTTCTTACTATTTATAAAAATATATTTTTATTATAGAAACAATAAAACAGTTGCATCATAGAAAAAATATAACAAATATATTAATAACCAGGGCTCGTAGTTTGATGACCTAAAAACTGACATAAGTGACATAAAAAACGCAAACAAGTACATAAAAAAATAAAGAAAAAAAGCCTTCAAAATAAAACATTACTAAACACGCATTGCTGTAAGAAACTTAAGTAAGTTTGCAGAATAAAGTTTCTATTAGTTTTAGGATGGTGATGTGAAAAATCTGACTAAACTAACGTATACGTGTGATTTCACTAGTAGGGTGGATTACACCTAGTAGTACTACATTCAAAATTATTCTAAGCATAGAATTAGTGAATGAAATTAATAAAAAACTATTTATAACTAATAAAAAGGGTTTAACTAATTTCGAATTTAAAATTTTTTTAGATTTATACACTTTAGTCCTTATAATTGTGAGTTTCATTTACGGGTGTTTTCATAGGATAGTAATTAAGGGTTAAGTAAACTCTTTTATATATTAAACTAATTTTTATTTAAATGTAACATAATTTTAAATTGTCAATATTCGCCGCTTTTGATAAATATCACAGGCACCTATAATTTTAATCAAATCATATTCTACGCCTTTCTTGGACTTTTCTAAACATATTCTGGCACCAAGTTCTTATAGAAATTTCGCAGTTCTTACACCCGAAATTAGAGGTATTTAATTAAATGAATCAAAATTAAAAGCTGAATTGTTTTTATCAGTTCGACTACACAACATAACCTAAAATTTTAGCCATTCTTTGACAAGTTAACAGCTGTACAAAATTTGTTTTATTAATAAATACCTGCTCGTTTTGAAAAACTCCATACATTTGGGTTGAATACTCATTTTTCTGGGCTTTTTCTATAAAATAGTTTAATAAAACTTTGCAGCACAAGTCGCTTCTTTACAGCAGTTGTCAGAAGGATCTCTTTCTAACTTACACAACTTAGCTCAGTTCGTGACATTTGCTAAACCTGCACTTTCTCACATTCTTAAAAAAAAAAACAAATTAATTTTCATCAAACATTTTTTAATTGTTTTGGAGCTTTGGTTACGCTTGTCTTGAAGGGATAAGGAATGTTCATTGAAAGCAAAACATTGTTGTAATTTTACCGATAAACTTTCAATAATAGTTTCTTTACTAATTTAAGTCGCTTTCAAGATTAACTTTCATGCACTTTTGGTCCAAATTTTAGCTCAGGTTACTTTAAAAATGTACTGTCATAAAACTTGCTACTTGCAATACTGATTGCTCCACAGTAGAGAAAAGAAAACAATAAACTAAAAGGAAACAAACAGCACAAAGAAGAACGCGCTGCTAGAGAAGGTCAGAGAAGTATGGAAACAACAAAAATTCATGCAGCAGCTGACACTCGAGCTTTAAGCGAAGCATCCGAATGATCTCGTGCTCTGGAGGCTGCCTTTGCATCAATTCGAAATCGTGACAACTTGTGCTTTGCAGCAATCGTTGTTTACGAACTCGAGTGGTATATATGCATTTTTTCTTGTGTGCGATTACGGCTGACGACGATTGTTACTCGAGTGGCAAAAACTGACAAATGGTCTCATGCAAATCTCTGGCACACACTTTATAATAAGTTCTACATTCACTCTCAACTTTACCGCGGCCGGGCAAAATAAAATTTGCAAAAAAAAATTATTTCCGCTCCACCTTACTGTAAATTCATATGTCAGTTTTTGTACCAGCTTAAAAATTTTTTTGTAACTATTCGTCCGCATTTTTACATTTACGTCTGTTTACTTGTATTTCACAACATCCGTCTATCGGTATGTTTGCTTTTGGCAGTCCGCGTTCACTACACATTTATTTAATTTTGCAATATAAACCAAAGCATAAAAAAAATCAACTCAAGTCTTATAAAATTTCTGAAAAAGCGGTTTACTGTGTAAGGTAATTGTCATCAGTGGCAGAGAAGGCATCGAAACATTTCGACTGTGTTAACATAAATCCAACGATCCGAATATTAGGTCCTAACATTTAACATTAACATTTGTTGCCAGCGTGTTCTGCCAGCAGAGGCAAACGAAAAGAAAAAAACCACCACCAAATGCGAGACAAGCAACAACGAAAAACAAAACAAATACTCTAATCGAATTTTTATGAATGAATTGAAAAAAATGTAAACACAATTTGTACTGCTACTCATTGGCATGTTTGTGTGTCTATGTAGAATTTGTTTTGTTCTTTGCTTGACGTTGTTGTTATGCTCTATTTTATGCTTTTGATCGTGTTTCAGATATTTTTCTTGTTTGGCTGAGCTGAAATAAAAGAAATTAGTCAATTTGTGCTGTTTTTTAACTTAGCCAAATATGAAGCAAGTAAATGTTATGGCAGAGGGAATACATAATGTATATTTACATATTCTCTCTGGTTATGGCCTAACAAATTATTAGAGTGAATTAAGCCCGTATGATTCTTCAATGTGTTGTCCAATTTTTATTCATTGAAAATGAAACTAGAGCAGTTGAAATAGAGCTAAAGCTAAAATTCAAGAAGTGTGAGTGTATACGCTTATAGTACGAATTGGACAAAAAAAATGTGCGACGGACAGCATTTTCAATGCATTGTTTTTGACGTTTCTCTCAATGTGTTCGTCGTTAAGTTTCGATCAGTTTCGATCAAATATTAAGTGTCAAAAACAAGCTTGAGCTCTTTCTTCCGCAGCCAAGAAGAACAGAGAGAAAAAATAGTAACGTTGCGGGGATGTAAAAAATTGGCACAATGCATGTTTTCATCCTTTTCCTACAATATATATCTGTCTAGCCCACGCGCCACTTGTTTTCAGATTTTGAAATTGGACAAAGCAATGAAGTATCATACGGCTTTAGCGAATATATATTTGATTCAACTATACCTATGTTATATATTTCATCTTTCTATGTGTATAGTTTTATATTTTATCTATATATATTTTATCCATGTTTTGAACAATTCTAATTTATCTACAATCTTCTGTTTGCAGTTGACACAATTTTTACAGCTATTTATTTTCATGTACATATAAGACTATGCATTTGTATGAAAAATTAAAATTTTTTTGAAAAATTAAAATTATGACTAGTTAAAAACATGACATTTAGAATAAAAACCAGCATGTATTAATATGAGTTCTATAGGAGTGCGCTGAATTTCTGCGAGTTGATTCATTTTGTTATAAAATTTTTGAAATTTTTGTAC
This sequence comes from Dichetophora obliterata, assembly GCA_963920525.1. NCBI lineage: Eukaryota > Metazoa > Arthropoda > Insecta > Diptera > Sciomyzidae > Dichetophora > Dichetophora obliterata. Next base: position 176,167,659 of record OY986437.1, on the reverse strand, counting down.
TTTTTACATATTTCTCTATTTGCCTTGTTTTGCGCATAAAACTGCTATGCACTTCGTTTGTTATTGAATTGTCCCTAAAGATGAGCTATAAAACATAAAAATCGGATAAAAATTACCAAAGTTGTGATATTTTAATTTTTGAAATTATTAAATTTTTTTTCCAATTTAGTAAAAAGAAATCTTAAAAATTCAAATTTGGAAAAGTTGCAATAAATTGCTATTGAAATATTTTTCTGAAACAGCATTTAATAAAAACACAAACAAATTATGTGAATACGTTGAATAACTTGGGCGTTATGAAATTTTTTACTAGAAGTGTAATATTTTGTAAGTTTCGAATTTGGGTATTTTTACAAAAAAATTCCAAAAATGCAAAATTTAAAAATTCACGGTTGGATAAAGCATAGTCTTAGTCTATTTCAGGCAAAAAATTACATAAACAAAAACTCGAATAAAAAAGTTATAGCTGTTGAAACCTGATTTTTTTTCAAAAATGCTCAAAGTGCCTTTTTTTGGCATTTCGAACACAAAAAAATTCATAAAAAATTGATATAATTATTTTTCTTATTTAAAATGGCGTCAACAATATAAAAATAAGTTTTCTGATTTTAGTTAGAAGAACTTGTGGAGCTCCAGGGCAGCCAACATTTTAGACCCTGGTTTCAGGGTAAAAAATATTAAAAATACCCCAAAAACCAACCAATTTTATTTTATGTTTGTGTGTCTATGCAGAATTTGTTTTGTTTTGTTCTTTGCTTGACGTTGTTGTTATGCTCTTTTTTATACTTTTGATCGTGCTTCAAATTTTTCTTGTTTGGATGAAATAAAATAAATTTGCGATTTCTACTGTTTCTTAACTTTCCCAAGTATGAAACAAGTGAATGTCGTTTAGGCTAAACGAATTATTTCAATAAGCGAAATCGCTAATATATATTGTATTTATCGATATGAAATATATTTTATCTAATAGGTATATAGATTCCATATGCTCTTTATTTATTTCTATATTCTTTTTATATATATGTAAATTAAAATAATGTAAAATCAAAGAATATATCATAATTAATTACAAAAATTAACATACTATATATCCATATTTTTCTAATGCAAAAAAGGCCACTACACAAAAAACCTACATATTTGTTGTAATATATTAAATATATTTATATTATATTATGTTGACTTTATATGATTTAAATACAAATTCTAAATGTTTGATAGTTTTAATCATACTTGATTGGACTACATATAATAGCATAAGCATAGAGACTAAAGAAAAACAGAAATACAACAACAAATGTGAAATTATGAAATTGAGAAAAAACTGAGAAATTGACACTTCAAATCTCATCGCCCCGGTGGTGCAGTGCGTTAGTGCGCGCTTGCACGGGTATCACAAAGATTTCTGATGGCGTCCTTAGCCAGACAGAAATTACAATCAGATCAGCTAGCGATTTTTTCCTTTTCATATTGCAAAAACTTTGTTGTTGTTGTTGTTTCTTTGGAAAGATTCGTTAGAACAAATTAAATGTTCTAACTTTGACCTTAAGCTCAATAAACGATTTTAAACTATCAAACAACTAGAATTTGTATTTAAAATCAAGTATGATTAAAACTATCAAACATTTAGAATTTGTATTTAAATCATATAAAGTCAACATAATAAATACAGAGGTCATTTAGGAAAAAACTTTATTTATATTATATTTATTTGTGTTTAAATCATATAAAGTCAACATAATAAATACAGAGGTCATTTAGGAAAAAACTTTATTTATATTATATTTATTTGTGTACCTATTGAAATTATCTTAAAAAGTTTGTATATGCATTAAAACCTTGCGTCGGTGCATCTATTTGAACGTACACACACACTATGATTTATTGCATTGCTCACAGTTGACTGTCATCTAATAACACTTGAGAGTTGATTTGCTCAACACCAAACGAAAGCCTATAACGACAAGCAATACACACTTTCTCTCTCGGCAATCCATGCACGACGTGTTTTTGTTCATCAACACCACAAGCACTGAAATTGAATCATTAAGGGTAAGATGAGAATAAAAAGCAATATATGGCAAAAGATCATTTGGATCATTTTGATAATTTTAATCAGCGATCGTCAGCGCCTAACTAGACATTTTTTACAACAACTTCAAGATTTTCAAGATTGACTAGGTAAAAATGGGTCGCTGAATCCGAATCCGTTGTCAGAATTTTAAAATTATAAAATTTTAAATAATAGGGTTGGCAACTAATAATATGTATTTTTAAGAGTTTTAAACATCATTAACCAGTACTAGGGAATCATTGATTTCGAATCAAAAGTCAGAATTTTAAAATTCAAGATGTTGGATAGGGTTGCCACCTTAATTTTTTATTTTTACGAATTAATTTTTAATTTAAAAAGTAAAAGCAACCCTATTATTTCAAACTTCTATAATTTTTAAATTCTGACCACGGATTAGGATTCAGTGACCCATTTTTGGTATAACATTTTTTTGCCAGCACCGAATTCATAAAAATACAAAAAATTAAGGTGGCAACCCTATCCACCATCTTGAATTTTAAAATTCTGACTTCAGATTCGAAATCAGCAACCTCCTAGCACTGTTAAATAATGATGCGTGACCCATTTTTACCTAGTGTTCGCGCCAGCACCGTATTCGTTCTCTGATATAAATCATCTATTGCCAGTGAACACGCTTTCGTTGCATTGACTGCAGTGAGCTCTCTGACAACGATATCTTAGATCAACAATATCTATGATCTGTTTTTTATTGCTCTATCATGTTTTGCTCAAATTCGCTGCAATAACACACATGAATTCTTTGCAACAAGCAAGACAGTGCAGTGTAGTGTGATATGAACAAATGTTCTGAAGCCGGTTTAAAGTGCACCTACGCAGGGCTCTAATATGAATTTTGTTTTCAATATACAATTTCATTTCTTTGGTTTATTTTTTTATTACATACACTTTATAAATCCTACATAAAAGTATGTATGTATGTATTAAAATTGATAACATTTTAAACTGGAAATATTTTTTAGTTAAATTTAATTTAATTCATTTTATATAATATATGTTTGGGCATTTTAATTGTTTTTTAATAATATTTTGTGGAATTTTACAACATGATATCCACATTTGTGTATATATAATATACATAATGAAAAATATTTAATTTTCTGACATCCAACTTTTCGTATCTTTAAACTTTAATTTAATTAATCTTATTAATTAAACATTTTACAATCGTTTTTTTTTGTTAATGCATATATAATATTTGGTATTTGAATTAATTTTTTATTTATTGGTTTGTGGGCATTTCACAATATGATATCGACATATATAAGAGCACCCATGAAATATATAGAATGTCTAAAAGTTCACACTTTTTCTTCTCTTCGCTCCCCGCGCATTTTCGTGGAGAACTAGACTAAAAAATAAGATATTATATTATATTATATTATATTATATTATATTATATTATATTATATTATATTATATTATATTATATTATATTATATTATATTATATTATATTATATTATATTATATTATATTATATTATATTATATTATATTATATTATATTATATTATATTATATTATATTATATTATATTATATTATATTATATTATATTATATTATATTATATTATATTATATTATATTATATTATATTATATTATATTATATTATATTATATTATATTATATTATATTATATTATATTATATTATATTATATTATATTATATTATATTATATTATATTATATTATATTATATTATATTATATTATATTATATTATATTATATTATATTATATTATATTATATTATATTATATTATATTATATTATATTATATTATATTATATTATATTATATTATATTATATTATATTATATTATATTATATTATATTATATTATATTATATTATATTTTATTATATTTTATTATATTATATTATATTATATTATATTATATTTTATTATATTTTATTATATTATATTATATTATATTATATTATATTATATTTTATTATATTTTATTATATTATATTATATTATATTATATTATATTATATTATATTATATTATATTATATTATATTATATTATATTATATTATATTATATTATATTATATTATATTATATTATATTATATATATTATATTATATTATATTATATTATATTATATTATATTATATTATTATATTATATTATATTATATTATATTATATTATATTATATTATATTATATTATATTATATTATATTATATTATATTATATTATATTATATTATATTATATTATATTATATTATATTATATTATATTATATTATATTATATTATATTATATTATATTATATTATATTATATTATATTATATTATATTATATTATATTATATTATATTATATTATATTATATTATATTATATTATATTATATTATATTATATTATATTATATTATATTATATTATATTATATTATATTATATTATATTATATTATATTATATTATATTATATTATATTATATTATATTATATTATATTATATTATATTATATTATATTATATTATATTATATTATATTATATTATATTATATTATATTATATTATATTATATTATATTATATTATATTATATTATATTATATTATATTATATTATATTATATTATATTATATTATATTATATTATATTATATTATATTATATTATATTATATTATATTATATTATATTATATTATATTATATTATATTATATTATATTATATTATATTATATTATATTATATTATATTATATTATATTATATTATATTATATTATATTTATATTATATTATATTATATTATATTATATTATATTATATTATATTATATTATATTATATTATATTATATTATATTATATTATATTATATTATATTATATTATATTATATTATATTATATTATATTATATTATATTATATTATATTATATTATATTATATTATATTATATTATATTATATTATATTATATTATATTATATTATATTATATTATATTATATTATATTATATTATATTATATTATATTATATTATATTATATTATATTATATTATATTATATTATATTATATTATATTATATTATATTATATTATATTATATTATATTATATTATATTATATTATATTATATTATATTATATTATATTATATTATATTATATTATATTATATTATATTATATTATATTATATTATATTATATTATATTATATTATATTATATTATATTATATTATATTATATTATATTATATTATATTATATATATTATATTATATTATATTATATTATATTATATTATATTATATTATATTATATTATATTATATTATATTATATTATATTATATTATATTATATTATATTATATTTATATTATATTATATTATATTATATTATATTATATTATATTATATTATATTATATTATATTATATTATATTATATTATATTATATATTATATTATATTATATTATATTATATTATATTATATTATATTATATTATATTATATTATATTATATTATATTATATTATATTATATTATATTATATTATATT